>CAUDMG010000124.1:517500-537500 GCA_958450375.1 Homarus gammarus | reverse complement strand
AATAACGAAGGAACAGCAACATGCAGTAACAACAGTAACAGTATCATGCAACAACAACAGTAACATACAGCAGCAACAGTAACATGCAACAACAACAGTAACATACAGCAGCAACAGTAACATGCAACAACAGCAGTAACATACAGCAACAACAGTAACATGCAACAACAGCAGTAACATACAACAACAACATAACAGCCACGTGAGCAGCAGCAGTCTTAGGTAAGGTGCACCAGAGGGGACCAAACACCGGCCAGCGAACGACTCAACACTGGTTCTTGCAGGGTGGAACATTCTCTGTGTATGTGGCCAAAAGTTCACGACTCTGACCTCAACAACTACCTAGCCAATGTTACTTCCACTACTACTACTACTACTTCTATTACTACTGTAGAACCACCGATATCACAGGTATGGTAACTCTGGTAGTTAGATGAGTCGGCCATTTTAAGAACGTGAGAGAGGCTAATGTCTACAAGATGGCGGACCAGAGAGGCTTCAATGAGTTTTCATGGGCAGGAGGACATTATTTTCATGGCCAACAAAATACTCAGGGTTACATGGCCAACAGGACACTCAGGGCTATTAGGCCAACAGGACACAGGGGAACATAACCAGGAGTACACAGGGGCACATGGCCAACAGGATATACAAGACCATATGGCCAGCTGGACACTAGAGTACATGGCCAACAGGATATACAAGACCATATGGCCAGCTGGACACTAGAGTACATGGCCAACAGGACATACAGGACCATATGGCCAGCTGGACACTCATGACTACACGGCGCCGCACAGGTGGTAAGCAACAGGTGAGCGAGAGATAACAGCTGTGGCTCGTGGCGCTGTATACCTCCTCCTGCACACCTGTTGGTTCACATTACGAGAGAGAGAGAGAGAGAGAGAGAGAGAGAGAGAGAGAGAGAGAGAGAGAGAGAGAGAGAGAGAGAGAGAGTTTCCTCAAATCCTTCTCATCAAAGCATCTCTTATAACTTTCTTTTCTGTGTCATTCGATGGTTTTCTCTAATTCTGTTCAAAAGTCACACACACACACACACACACACACACACTAGCATATATGAGAGGCCAGTAATGACGTGTGTAATGCAGGTAGAGACAGGTGCGTAAGGCAGGTATAGACAGGTGTGTAAGGCAGGTGTGGACGCCGGCAGGGAGGACCATCAACTGACGCCACACCTAACCTAACCCAACTTCCTCATATTCCCCTCACCGCCAAAAGTCTCTCTCTCTCTCTCTCTCTCTCTCTCTCTCTCTCTCTCCCTCTCTCTCTCTCCTCCAAGTTGTCACTCACGTCAATAAAATCCTTGACTTGTAACACACAGAAAATTAGCGTATCATCGGAGTTTCAATTAATTCATTATCAATTAAACTCACGGCTACAAAAATCGTAAATACAATGACACTTTAATGTATTAGATATAAAGGAATAACAGTACTCTGTGAATAAGTCGCTTAATTCTCGAAGCTTCAAACCATGGAAGCTTTATAAATACTATCCAACATATTAAACACCTGAGGATCCCAACATTTTAGAGATACGACGATAGTTGAAGAAAAATGATTTAAAAACTTTACACGTAATCTCAACTTAAACATAAGGCTTCACAGCTTCATTAAACATAAACTTGAAAAGCTTCGAAGCTAATGAGCTATCATAAAAGCGTTAACTAAAGCTGTGTGTGTGTGTGTGTGTGTGTGTGTGTGTGTGTTAAGAATTTACTGCATATTATAATAAACAACAATAATAATAATAATAATAATAACACAACACTAATAATAATAATTAAAATAAAACACAATACATACAGTATAATAATAATAATAATGACAACAACAACAATAATAATAATAAATAATAATTAATTTCTTGTATGGGAATTATTATTATTATCGTCATCAACACAGTACTCACCCATACTGGCCAGGCAGGATGGTCGGGTACCTCATGCTGGCTAACGGGATCCCTGCAACACCATAACACCAAATTAATATCAACCACAACACAACCCTTTTATAATATACATCACGTGTTATATACCGTACTTATGCAACCGGAACGCCTGTTAATTCATATATCAGCGGTTGTAGGAATGTCAGTCTAGTATACGAGGTGAGTTAGGTTTGGTTAGTTTAGGTTATGAGTCAGTAAATCAAAGTTGGTTCTCATATAGCTTTCTGGCGCAGTTTCCAAGGATAGGGTGTGAGAGGCGTAGAAAAGTGTTCAAGTTGCCACAAGTGTCCCGGTGAAGTGGTGAGTCAGCTGGTGCCGTCCACAGGTGTGTTTTGTTACAGGTGTCGCTGGGTGTGTGGGGAGGGGGTGACGGGGCGGGGGGAGGAGGGTGGGAGAAGGGAAAGGAGGAGAGGAAGGGAGGGGAGGAGGAAAAGGATGAGGGGAGAGAGGGAAGGTGGCGGGGAGGGAGGGAAGGGGGTGGGAAGGGAGGAAAAGGATGAGGGGTGGGAAGAAAGGAGGAGGGGAGAGGAAAGGGGGAGGGGGAATGGGTGACCGGAGGGGAAGGGAGGGAGGAAGGGGGGGTGGAGGGGAAGGGAGGGAGGAAGGGGGGGCGGAGGGGAAGGGAGGGAGGAAGGGGGGGGCGGGGGGAAGGGAGGGAGGAAGGGGGGGCAGGGAGGGAAGGGGAGGGGGAGATGACGCCAGAAATAGTCTTAACAACTTGTACTATGTGAGAACCGCCACGAACCGCTTCTGGTGATGTCCAACTTTAACAGGCAACTTTTTTTATGCACCGCTTGGCATGGCCGGCGGGAGAGTGTGTTTCCGGGTTGTCTGTCGCTCTTTTGTGTGCGTCGATGGTTCAATGTTTAAATACCCTGGATGTCGGTGCGTCTGTGTGTCCGTGCATCACCACTATACCATTATACGTACAGTTCCCGTGCATCACTACTATACCATTATACGTACAGTTCCCGTGCATCACTACTATACCATTATACGTACAGTTCCCGTGCATCACTACTATACCATTGTACGTGCAGTTCAGCCAGCCTAACGACACCCAGTACACTCATACTAAGGTCAAGATCACACGCTGTAAGACCTCCGTGTGTGTGTGTGTCACCCTGCCAAGGTCACCGGCAACATGGCGAGGGTGAGGCATCAGCTTCTCCTTGACACACCCTACACCTCCTTGACACACCCTACACCTCCTTGATACGCCCTACATCTCCTTGACACATCCTACACCTCCTTGACACATCTCTTAGTTTGTCATTAATATTTGTCTAGTTCGAAGTGTGAGGATGTGACGACACTTCATATATACAGCCTGCATTACCTCTACCCCTTGACACATCCTACACTTCCTTGACACACCCTACACCCCCTTGACACATCTTACCCCTCCTTGACACACCCTACACCTCCTTAACACATCCTACACCACCTTGATTCCTACATCTCCTTGACACACCCTACACCTCTTTGGCACATCCTACATCTCCTTAACACACCCTACACCTCCTTGACACACCCTACACCCCCTTGACACATCTTACCCCTCCTTGACACACCCTACACCTCCTTAACACATCCTACAACACCTTGATTCCTACATCTCCTTGACACACCCTACACCTCCTTGACACACCCTACACCTCCTTGACACACCCTACACCTCCTTGGCACATCCTACACCTCCTTGGCACATCCTACGCCCCATGACACATCCTATACCCCTTGACACAGCCTAAACCCCCTGACATATCCTACACCCCTTGACACATCCTACATCTCCTTGGCACATCCTACGCCCGCCTGACACATCCTACATCTCCTTGGCACATCCTACGCCCGCCTGACACATCCTACATCTCCTTGACACACCCTACACCTCTTTGGCACATCCTACATCTCCTTAACACACCCTACACCTCCTTGACACACCCTACACCCCCTGCCACACCCTGCACCTCATTGACACATCCTAAACCCCTTGACACAGCCTACACCCCCTGACACACCCTGCACCTCATTGACACATCCTACACCCCTTGACACATCCTACATCTCCTTGGCACATCCTACATCTCCTTGGCAAATCCTACGCCCGCCTGACACATCCTACATCTCCTTGGCACATCCTACGCCCGCCTGACACACCCTGCACCTCATTGACACATCCTACGCCCGCCTGACACACCCTGCACCTCATTGACACATCCTACACCCCCTGACACACCCTGCACCTCATTGACACATCCTACACCTCTTGACACACCCTGGCCGTCTACCAGCTTGGACACCTTTACACTACACCCACCAAAGAACCACCACTACACACTAAGAATATGATCATGACTTACACCCCTAACCACCCCCACCACCTGTCCCCTCCTCTCACCACCCCCACCACCTGTCCCCTCCTCTCACCACCCCCACCACCTGCCCTCTCCTCTCACCATCCCCACCTCCTGCCCCCTTCTCTCACCACCCCCACCACCTGCCACCTCCTCTCACCACCCCCACCACCCACAACACGTGCCCACATCACCCCCCCCCCCCTCCTCCACCCGCCTCCCTCCTTTACTAACATCACCTGATTATCATCGCCACCATATCACCCACTGTCAGGCTAATATTGGCACGGAGAGTGAGGTACATACATACATACATACAAACAAACAAACAAACAAACATACATACATACATACATACATACATGTGATTATTACGCTTACTAAAGAGAGAGATATGCACATATACTATATTTAAGGAAGTATACATACAAGTATAGAGAAATATATATAATACTGAGAGAGAGAGAGAGAGACTTGGCCACACGGGACAACAAAATTCCCCCGGAGGTTCTGGCATCCCGTAATGGCACAAGACAGTTGGCACCGGCCGACCACCTCGTTAACCACAACCTAACTTGGTCGAGTTGATCTAACCCTGGCTGCGTCTCGCTCAAAAACCTCGTGTCGAAACCCTCTTGTTGAAATACGCCCCTAATCTAAGGGGCACTCAGTCCTAATAGGCCCACGGATCTAATAGGCACTCAGTCCTAATAGGCCCTCAGATCTAATGGGCCCTCAGTCCTAATAGGCCCTCAGATCTAATGGGCCCTCAGTCCTAATAGGCCCTCAAATCTAATGGGCCCTCAGTCCTAATAGGCCCTCAGATCTAATGGGCCCTCAGTCCTAATAGGCCCTCGGATCTAATGGGCCCTCAGTCCTAATAGGCCCTCAGATCTAATGGGCACTCAGTCCTAATAGGCCCTCGGATCTAATGGGCCCTCAGTCCTAATAGGCCCTCAGATCTAATGGGCACTCAGTCCTAATAGGTCCTCAGATCTAATGGGCCCTCAGATCTAATGGGCCCTCAGTCCTAATAGGCCCTCAGATCTAATGGGCCCTCAGTCCCAATAGGCCCTCAGATCTAATGGGCCCTCAGATCAAATGAGCCCTCAGTCCTAATAGGCCCTCAGATCTAATGGGCCCTCAATCCTAATGGGCCCTCAGATGTAATGGGCACTCAGTCCTAATAGGCCCTCAGATCTAATAGGCCCTCAGTCCTAATAGGCCCTCAAATCTAATGGGCCCTCAGTCCTAATAGGCCCTCAGATCTAATAGGCCCTCAGATCTAATGGGCACTCAGTCTTAATTAGCCCTCAGATGTAATGGGCACTCAGTCCTAATAGACCCTCAGATGTAATGGGCACTAAGTCCTAATGACCCCCACACTTAACAGACAAAAAACTTAATGGGCCCTAAACCTAATGGGCCCCAGATTTGAGGGGCCCAAAATTTAATGGACCCCAGATTAAAGAGACTCCCAACTAACTTAATCTAACTTTATCTCACCAACTTAAAGAGACTAATTTAACCCCGATATAACCAATACTAACTTAATCTTAATCAGCCAACCAACAGAGCAGCATCTTTAGTACATAATTATTAACCGATGATGATGATTATGATGATGACGAAGAAGATGATGACGATACTAACACATGCTGCTCCCGCTACGCAGCTGCCCCCCCCCCCCCCACCTTGGTCAATGTCGGCCCATTCCCCAAGTCCCTCTCCCCGACCCATCCTCACTACCGGGATATCAACATAATTTAAGTGACAATTTCGTTTCGGAATGAAGTGGGATCAGTATTGAACAGTGATGAACAGTGTTTAAGCCAGTGAATTCGGCACTAGACGGTACCAGTGAAAGCCGTGACCCACCAGTGAGATAAGCACCCCTGGGAACTAACCACCAGTCAGCATCAGGCGACAGTAAGAAAACCTGGAGTGTCATAAATTCTATTCAGAACAGGAATACTCAGCCTTCGGCCCCCCACTCAGCTTTTATGATAAATAATTCAGTTGTAACGGAACCCTCCCCCATTGCCAACCACTTCAATGAATATTTTATTAATGTTGGCAAAAATCTTGCAGAGAGCATCCTTGATCACCATGAGGAATTTAGAGCCTACCTGCAAAACAGACAGTAAAATGAGCTGTTCTTATCCCCTGTCACAGCAGATGAATTACTGACCATCATAAAAATATCCAAAGATGCAGCAGCAGGCGAAGACAATATACCAGTGAGCATCATTAAGAAAGTGGCCCACTTATTACTACCTGTTCTCCTCCACATTTGTAACTCCTCCTTCACTAGTGGTGTCTTTCCCGATAAACTGAAAATGCTAAAGTCCACCCGGCATATAAAAAATCTGGGGACAAAGGTCTCTTCAAGAACTACCGCCCCATATCAGTCCTCCCAGCCTTGAGTAAGATACTGGAAAAGCTAGCATGTAATAGACTAAATTCCTTCTGCAATGCCAATAACATCCTTACAGACTCCCAGTTTGGATTTAGAGCTAGAAGTTCGACTGAGAGTGTGCTCTGCTGTCCTTTACTAATGACATCTTAATTTCCTCTGATGACAGTTAGTTCACAGTCGGTATATTCTTGGACCTCTCTAAGGCCTTCGATACTGTCGACCATACCATCCTCTTTTCAAAGCTTGAATATTACGGCGTTAGGGGCCAATCTGACTCCTCGCCAATCTTGTATGGCGTCCCCCAAGGTTCCAGTCTCGGTCCAGTACTGTTTTTGTTGTACATAAACGACATAGTCCACGCCAGCTCACTCATAGAATACAACTTATTTGCAGACGATAGTAATCTCTATGCCAGCAACTCAGACCTCCATTCCTTGATGAGAACTATGAACACTGAATTGACGAAAGTCAGGACCTGGGTAATACGTAATAAACTGACCTTAAACCTTGAGAAAACCTACTACACGATCTTTCACAGAAGGAAAAACTTACCCGAAGATTTGGACCCCCTGTACAAAATACTAAATTCCTCAGAGTTATTGTTGATGAGAAACTTAACTGGAGAAACCACATACAAACCATTCACAGTAAAGTCAATAAACAGTGCGGTATCATGTATCACACTCGACAGTCACTCACTCTCACAGCAATGAAAGAAATCTATCATGATCTTGTTTACCAACACCTGATACACTGTCACTCACTATGGGGGGCCTCTGGCTCTTCAAAAACACAATCTCTGGTTACTGCACAAAAGAGAGTTGCACGGACAATGACTTACTTGAAAAAAACAGATCACACCAACGAAAAATTTGCAATATTGAAAACGTTAAAATTCGAAGATATTAACACCTACTGCTGTGCCCTCTTTGTTTACAAATCTATCAATCACTTGCTTGACAATAATTATTTCAGTTCCGGGATAATCGGAGATACAACTTAAGGCACCCAGAGCAACTAAGACCACCCCCCATGCGCTCCTCTCAGTCCCAGACCTCCATAAAATATCACTGTGTGAAGATGTGGAACAACTTATCCTCACCCATCAGAGCAAAGACTACGCTCCCTTCCTTTAAATCATCTATTAAAAAATATATATTGTCTAAGTATTAATATTTCTTGTAACACCTACTATATTTACAGTACCTGCTTTTATTGTACCACCAAAACCGTTTAATCGGAAATTATCATGTAAATAGATAAGTAATTACCATTGCAATAAACATAACTGCCAACTCGACATAATCTTGACAGCTCTGTTCTCTTGTTCAACCTTATTACTGTACAACCCATGTTGTACTGCTCCCCCATTATACTTATGTTTTTCAATTCCACTGTAATTTATGTATCGTATACATAAATAAATAAAAAGAATAAACTAAAAAAAAAAAAAAATAAATAAATTTAATAAATACTGAAGTGATAATCCGTGGTAACATTATGAGATGTTCTTATTACCACCATGCTATTGTACTATTCCAGATGATATTAATGTTTACATAATACTTCCTTGAGATAAATGTATAGTATATATCAGGTGCCTAAAAGAGAGCTCAGGTTCTCAACTGGCTCAGCCATGTTAATATTGTTATTATTATCCACTCTGTATCTGTGTTTTTCTGGCTAAATAAACTGTTTCAATTCAATTCAATTCAATTCAACCATCTTCTGACAAGGAGGTGCTAATCCGTCCACACTGGGAACAACAGAGGGCCGGCCGGCGATGCACCTGACTACGGGATAACACAACACTACCCAGCAGGGCGAGGTTCTAAGACACCACCCCACACCACCCGGTGTCCCCATGACTACGTGAGGTCCTTCATATCAACACCCGAAGACGAGTTACCACACCACCCGATGTCTCCATGACCACGTGAGGTCCCTCATATCAACACCCGAGGACGAGTTACTACACCACGTGAACATCACACCACCCGATGTCTCCATGACTACGTGAGGTCCCTCATATAAACACCCGAGGACGAGTTACTACACCACGTGAACATCACACCACCCGGTGTCCCCATGACTACGTGAGGTCCTTCATATCAACACCCGAAGACGAGTTACCACACCACCCGATGTCTCCATGACCACGTGAGGTCCCTCATATCAACACCCGAGGACGAGTTACTACACCATGTGAACATCACACCACCCGATGTCTCCATGACTACGTGAGGTCCCTCATATAAACACCCGAGGACGAGTTACTACACCACGTGAACATCACACCACCCGATGTCTCCATGACCACGTGAGGTCCCTCATATCAACACCCGAGGACGAGTTACTACACCACGTGAACATCACACCACCTGGTGTCTCCATGACCACGTGAGGTCCCTCATATCAACACCCGAGGACGAGTTACTACACCACGTGAACATCACACCACCCGATGTCTCCATGACCACGTGAGGTCCCTCATATCAACACCCGAGGACGAGTTACTACACCACGAGAACATCACACCGCCTGGTGTCTCCATGACCACGTGAGGTCCCTCATATCAACACCCGAGGACGAGTTACTACACCACGTGAACATCACACCGCCTGGTGTCTCCATGACCACGTGAGGTCCCTCATATCAACACCCGAGGACGAGTTACTACACCACGTGAACATCACACCGCCTGGTGTCTCCATGACCACGTGAGGTCCCTCATATCAACACCCGAGGACGAGTTACTACACCACGTGAACATCACACCACCTGGTGTCTCCATGACCACGTGAGGTCCCTTATATCAACACCCGAGGACGAGTTACTACACCACGTGAACATCACACCACCTGGTGTCTCCATGACCACGTGAGGTCCCTCATATCAACACCCGAGGACGAGTTGCTACACCACGTGAATATCACACCACCCGGTGTCTCCATGACCAGCCCACGTCCAGGCCATCAACTGTAAACTATAATAATTTGTGTGTTCAATCATTGTTCCTTCTTATTTTAGTAATGAAAGCATTTATTAAATGACCCACCCACCCCATGTCTTTGTATGTAATAAGTCATTTTTGTCTAATGTATATTTTCAGCCTTCGGGCTGCCGACTTTTTCAATAAACCGTTAATTATTAATTATTATTATTATTTATCACACACACACACACACACACACACATGCAGGACAGACACACAAGCGCCCGCCCTCGTGATAACAGTCGTGTTGAACAGCTTATAGTCCTGTTGTCTGAGACTTTGTTATCACGACGATAACACTGATAACACAACACACGTGACACTTTCCCTCACCTTACTCATCCCCCCCTCTTCCCTTCACCCCCCCCCCCCTCCACCTTCCCTATTCCGTAATCATAAATGGGAGAGTTCATTACACCCCGAAGAAACATCTCCCCATTTTTATCCTCTTACCCCCTCCCCTATGCGTCTCCCCCCCCCCTACATGCAGGGGGGTATGGATAGGGGGTAGGGAAGGGGAGGGGAGGAAAGGGAGACAACTTGTACTCCATCACCTCTCACACATGTACCCCCCTCCCCTCCCCCCGCCTTAATATCGACCCCCACCGCTATCTCCCCAACACCTGGTGATACCCACATGAGAGACCCATTCTACAGCACTACCCCGCCACCCCACTATCTCTCTCATCTCTCCCTCACCCCTATCTATAATAATCTCCCCTCCTCTGTCTCTCATCTCTCTCACCCGTCTCTCATCTCCCTCTCCCCGTCTCTTATCTCTCTCCCCGTCTCTTATCTCTCTCCCCGTCTCTTATCTCTCCCCGTCTCTTATATCTCTCCCCGTCTCTTATCTCTCTCTCCCCGTCTCTTATCTCTCTCTCCCCGTCTCTTATCTCTCCCCGTCTCTTATCTCTCTCCCCGTCTCTTATCTCTCTCTCCCCGTCTCTTATCTCTCCCCGTCTCTTATATCTCTCCCCGTCTCTTATATCTCTCCCCGTCTCTTATCCCTCCCCGTCTCTTATATCTCTCCCCGTCTCTTATATCTCTCCCCGTCTCTTATCTCTCTCCCCGTCTCTTATATCCCTCCCCGTCTCTTATATCTCTCCCCGTCTCTTATCTCTCTCCCCGTCTCTTATATCTCTCCCCGTCTCTTATATCTCTCCCCGTCTCTTATCTCTCTCCCCGTCTCTTATCTCTCTCCCCGTCTCTTATCTCTCTCCCCGTCTCTTATATCTCTCCCCGTCTCTTATATCTCTCCCCGTCTCTTATCCCTCCCCGTCCCACTTCCCACTCTACTCTACTATGGCTCATAACCTCACATTATCATTATATTCAACAACCATTAGAACTGGGGTCCATTAGAACTGGGGTCCATTAGAACTGGGGTCCATTATAACTGGGGTCCACTATAACTGGGGTCCATTAGAACTGGGGTCCACTATAACTGGGGTCCACTATAACTGGGGTCCATTATAACTGGGGTCCATTAGAACTGGGGTCCATTAGAACTGGGGTCCACTATAACTGGAGTCCATTAGAACTGGGGTCCATTATAACTGGGGTCCACTATATCTGGGGTCCATTAGAACTGGGGTCCATTAGAACTGGGGTCCATTATAACTAGGGTCCACTATAACTGGGGTCCATTAGAACTGGGGTCCATTAGAACTGGGGTCCATTAGAACTGGGGTCCATTAGAACTAGGATCCAATAGAACTGGGCTCCATTAGAACTGGGGACCATAAGAACTGGGGTCCATTAGAACTGGGGTCCATTAGAACTGGGGTCCATTAGAACCGGGGTCCATTAGAACTGGGATCCATTAGAACTGGGGACCATTAGAACTGGGGTCCATTAGAACTGGGGACCATTAGCACTGGGGTCCATTAGAACTGGGGACCATTAGAACTGGGGACCATTAGAACTGAGGTCCATTAGATCTGAGGTCCATTAGAACTGGGGACCATTAGAACTAGGATCCAATAGAACTGGGGTCCATAGGAACTGGGGACCATTAGAACTAGAATCCATTAGAACTGGGGACCATTAGCACTAGGGTCCATTAGAACTAGGACCCATTAGAGCTGGGGACCATTAGAACTGGGGACCATTAGAAGTGGGGTTCATTAGAAGTGGGATCCCTTACAACTAGTGTCCATTAGATCTGGGGTCCATTAGAACTGGGATTCATTATCACTGGGGTCAATTAGAACTGGGGACCATTAGAACTGGGGTCAATTAGAACTGGGGACCATTAGAACTGGGGTCCATTAGAACTGGGGACCATAAGAACTAGGATCCATTAGAACTAGGATCCATTAGAACTGGGGACCATTAGAACTGGGTCCATTAGAACTAGGGTCCATTAGAACTAGGATCCATTAGAACTGGGGTCCATTAGAACTGGGGTTCATTAGAACTGGGGACCATTAGAACTGGGGACCATTAGCACTGGGGTCCATTAGAACTGGGGTCCATTAGAACTGGGGTCCATTAGAACTAGGATCCATTCGAACTGGGGACCATTAGAACTAGGGACCATTAGAACTAGGATCCATTAGAACTGGGGTCCATTAGAACTGGGGTTCATTAGAACTGGGGACCATTAGAACTGGGTCCAGTAGAACTAGGGTCCATTAGAACTAGGATCCATTAGAACTGGGGTCCATTAGAACTGGGGTTCATTAGAACTGGGGACCATTAGAACTGGGGACCATTAGCACTGGGGTCCATTAGAACTGGGGTCCATTAGAACTGGGGACCATTAGAACTGGGGTCCATTAGAACTGGGGACCATTAGAACTGGGGTCCATTAGAACTGGGATCCATTAGAACTGGGGTCCATTAGAACTGGGATCCATTAGAACTGGGGTCCATAAGAACTGGGTTCCATTAGAACTGGGGTCCATTAGAACTGGGATCCATTAGAACTGGGGTCCATAAGAACTGGGTTCCATTAGAACTGGGGTCCATTAGAACTGGGTTCCATTAGAACTGGGGACCATTAGAACTAGGATCCATTAGAACTGGGGACCATTAGAACTGGGGACCATTAGAACTAGGATCCATTAGAACTGGGGACCATTAGAACTAGGATCCATTAGAACTGGGGACCATTAGAACTGGGGTCCATTAGAACTGGGGACCATTAGAACTAGGATCCATTAGAACTGGGGACCATTAGAACTGGGGACCATTAGAACTAGGATCCATTAGAACTGGGGACCATTAGAACTAAGATCCATTAGAACTGGGGTCCATTAGAACTGGGGACCATTAGAACTAGGATCCATTAGAACTGGGGTCCATTAGAACTGAGGACCATTAGAACTAGGATCCATTAGAACTGGGGTCCGTTAGAACTGGGGACCATTAGAACTAGGGTCCATTAGAACTGGGGTCCATTAGAACTGGGATCCATTAGAACTGGGATCCATTAGAACTGGGGTCCATTAGAACTGGGGACCATTAGAACTAGGATCCATTAGAACTGGGGACCATTAGAACTGGGGTCCATTAGAACTGGGGTCCATTAGAACTAGGATCCATTAGAACTGGGGTCCATTAGAACTAGGATCCATTAGAACTGGGGTCCATTAGAACTGGGGACCATTAGAACTAGGATCCATTAGAACTGGGGACCATTAGAACTGGGGTCCATTAGAACTGGGGACCATTAGAACTAGGATCCATTAGAACTGGGGACCATTAGAACTGGGGACCATTAGAACTGGGGTCCATTAGAACTGGGGACCATTAGAACTAGGATCCATTAGAACTGGGGTCCATTAGAACTGGGGACCATTAGAACTGGGTTCCATTAGAACTGGGGACCCTTAGAACTAGGATCCATTAGAACTGGGGACCATAAGCACTAGGGTCCATTAGTATTAAACTCCATGGGGATTGGGGCCTATTATGAATGGGGCCTATCTAAGTTAGGACTGGGCCCTATTAGAACTATGGCTCATTAAGTCAAGGGTGTATTTGACCAACCAGCCATTTCTCATGCGTCTCACTATCTCCCTCACCCCTTAGACGACTACATCCCCTCCCCCCCTTCTCAACAGCGGATCTGCCCCACGTGCCGCCATATCCACCTCCTCCCCCCCCCCAGACGCCACCCCCTGGAGAGGACGTGCCACTTACGGGAGGGAGCGGGTGAGGGTCCTGAACGACAACACAAAAAATATAACAATAACAACGATAATAATAATAATAATAATAATAATAATAATAATAATAATAATAATAGTAATAATAATAATAATAATAATAATAATAATAACCTAACCTAACTCATCCCTCAATTAGTGTTAGGGTGGTTAATCTTACGGTGAAATAAACTAGGGTGGAGATTCTTAAGGTGATTACCATAACTATAATCATAACAACAACAACTACGACAACAATAATATATACCCAATTTTACTGTTAGCCAATCGTTGTCTTATCAGTCCACCCTCCCCCCCCCTCCCCCCTCCTCCCTTCTCCTTTTGGGTATAGGTAGAATGCATGGGTGACGTGAGGTGTTTTGGGTGGGGGAGGAGGGGGGGAAGGTCGTGGGGGGTGATGGGGGGAACGTAATAGGAGTCGTAGTTGTTCACTTGATATACCAAGGGGGTGTTTACTCCTCCCCCTTCCCCCCCCCCCCCACCTGCCGAGCTAAAGGTTATTGTTCCCCCCCTCCTCCCCCCTCCCCCACTCTCTCTCCTCCCTACCCTTCCCTCACAATCTCCCCACATACATTTCCCTCTCCCCTCTCCCGTTCCCACAAATTTCCCCCTTCCCTCCCCTCATCCCCCTACTCTTGCCCCTTCCTTCACCCCTCACTCAACCTGAAGACTCAACACTTAATAACACTTGCCATATATCATATCAGTAATGTGAAGCAAAACACAACACGACTCACTGCCATTATGGACATTCTTGAACCCTTGAAGACCTGAAGGGTTAAATCCTCATCATCAAAGGGTTAAATCATCGTCATCAAAGGGTTAAATCATCGTCATCAAAGGGTTAAATCATCGTCATCAAAGGGTTAAATCATCGTCATCAAAGGGTTAAATCATCGTCATCAAAGGGTTAAATCATCGTTATCAAAGGGTTAAATCGTCGTTATCAAAGGGTTAAATCGTCGTTATCAAAGGGTTAAATCGTCGTTATCAAAGGGTTAAATCGCCGTTATCAAATGGTTAAATCGTCGTCATCAAAGGGTTAAATCATCGTCACCAAAGGGTTAAATCATCATCATCAAAGGGTTAAATCATCGTCATTAAAGGGTCAAATCGTCGTTATCAAAGGGTTAAATCGTCGTTATCAAATGGTTAAATCGTCGTCATCAAAGGGTTAAATCATCGTCACCAAAGGGTTAAATCATCATCATCAAAGGGTTAAATCATCGTCATCAAATGGTTAAATCGTCGTTATCAAAGGGTTAGATCATCGTCATCAAAGGGTCAAATCGTCGTTATCAAAAGGTCAAATCATTTTACTCAAAGGTGTTAAATCATCGTCATCAAAGGGTTAAATCATCGTCATCAAAGGGTTAAATCATCGTCATCAAAGGGCTAAATCATCGTCATCAAATGGTTAAATCGCCGTTATCAAAGGGTTAAATCGTCGTTATCAAAAGGTTAAATCGTCGTTATCAAAGGGTTAAATCATCGTCATCAAAGGGTTAAATCATCGTCAACAAAGGGTTAAACCATCGTCTTCAAAGGGTTAAATCATCGTCATCAAAGGGTTAAACCATCGTCTTCAAAGGGTTAAATCATCGTCATCAAAGGGTTAAACCATCGTCTTCGAAGGGTTAAATCATCGTCATCAAAGGGTTAAATCATCGTCATCAAAGGGTTAAATCGTCGTTATCAAATGGTTAAATCGTCGTCATCAAAGGGTTAAATCATCGTCACCAAAGGGTTAAATCATCATCATCAAAGGGTTAAATCATCGTCATCAAATGGTTAAATCGTCGTTATCAAAGGGTTAGATCATCGTCATCAAATGGTTAAATCATCGTCATCAAAGGGTCAAATCGTCGTTATCAAAAGGTCAAATCATCTTACTCAAAGGTGATAAATCATCGTCATCAAAGGGTTAAATCATCGTCATCAAAGGGTTAAATCATCGTCATCAAAGGGCTAAATCATCGTCATCAAATGGTTAAATCGCCGTTATCAAAGGGTTAAATCGTCGTTATCAAAGGGTTAAATCATCGTCATCAAAGGGTTAAATCATCGTCTTCAAAGGGTTAAACCATCGTCTTCAAAGGGTTCAATCATCGTCATCAAAGGGTTAAACCATCGTCTTCAAAGGGTTAAATCATCGTCATCAAAGGGTTAAACCATCGTCTTCGAAGGGTTAAATCATCGTCATCAAAGGGTTAAATCATCGTCATCAAAGGGTTAAATCCTCATCATCAAAGGGTTAAACCATCGTCTTCAAAGGGTTAAATCATCGTCATCAAAGGGCTAAACCATCGTCTTCAAAGAGTTAAATCATCGTCATCAAAGGGTTAAATCCTCATCATCAAAGGGTTAAATCATCGTCATCAAAGGGTTAAATCCTCATCATCAAAGGGTTAAATCCTCATCATCAAAGGGTTAAGTCCTCATCAAAGGGTTAATTCATCGTCATCAAAGGGTTAAATCATCGTCATCAAAGGGTTTAATCATGGTCATCAAAGGGCTAAATCCTCATCATCAAAGGGTTAAATCATCGTCATCAAAGGGTTAAATCCTCATCATCAAAGGGTTAAACCATCGTCTTCGAAGGGTTAAATCATCGTCATCAAAGGGTTTAATCATGGTCATCAAAGGGTTAAATCCTCATCATCAAAGGGTTAAATCATCGTCATCAAAGGGTTAAATCATCGTCATCAAAGGGTTAAACCATCGTCTTCAAAGGGTTAAGCCATCGTCATTAAAGGGTTAAATCCTCATCATCAAAGGGTTAAATCATCGTCATCAAAGGGTTAAATCATCGTCATCAAAGGGTTAAACCATCGTCTTCAAAGGGTTAAACCATCGTCTTCAAAGGGTTAAATCATCGTCATCAAAGGGTTAAATCCTCATCATCAAAGGGTTAAATCATCGTCATCAAAGGGTTAAGTCCTCATCAAAGGGTTAAATCATCGTCATCAAAGGGTTAAATCATCGTCATCAAAGGGTTAAATCATCGTCATCAAAGGGTTAAGTCCTCATCAAAGGGTTAAATCATCGTCATCAAAGGGTTAAATCATCATCATCAAAGGGTTAAATCATCGTCATCAAAGGGTTAAATCATCGTCATCAAAGGGTTAAATCATCGTCATCAAAGGGTTAAGTCCTCATCAAAGGGTTAAATCATCGTCATCAAAGGGTTAAATCATCGTTACTAAAGGTTTAAGTGGTGAGCAACAGAAGCAACTTGTATACATAAACAATGCACTTTGATTACCTCTTCCCTGCAGTCAAAACTATACGGTGAGTAAGTGTGTTATTATCCTCCGCGGGAATTGTATACAGAAGTCGTCTCAGTCTGTCTTTTGTCTTTCAGTGCGTGTTCTTAAGGATGATCCGTGAGGGCCATGATGTACATAGGTTAGGTTAGGTTAGGTTAGGTTGTAATATGAAGGTCAGATCAACAACATACGTCTTTTTGTGTTTTTCCACGAGTTAAATAGAGACTCAGGGCAGGTCTTAGAATGTTCATATTTAGCATCAAGACCCCCTTAACGCTACCCTGAGGGATGCCATTGTCTAATTAGTATATAAAGAGCTACAAAATTATATATACTGTATGGTCGCCTAGATACTTGAGAGAGGGGATCTGCTCGATCTTATTATAGGCGTAAACCACATTTTTTAAGGTTAGGTCAGTATGTTATAGCTTCTCCCCACTTAGCCTCATCGCCCCCCCCCCCCCATCCCCGCTCCCATCTCGGAGGTGGGGGCTCTGCAAGCCACCCGCTTCCGTCAACCATTAGTGTCACGCGCCAAGCTGCCTCAGCTCACTCAAGATCACAACAGCTCAGTCAAGATCACCTTAGTTCAGCCTAGATCACTCTACCTTAGCGATAATCACCTGAACTCGGCCGAGATCACCTGAGCTCAGCCAAGATCATCTGAGCTCGGCCAAAATCACTTGAGCTCAGACAAGCTCACCTGAGCTTAGTCAAGATTACTTGAGCCCAGCCAAGATCACCTGAGCTCTGCCAAGATCACCTGAGATCAGACAAGATAACCTGAGCTTGCCCAAAAGCACCTGAGCTCATTCAAGATCACCTGAGATCAGCCAAGATCACCTGAGATCAGCCAAGATCACCTTAGCTCAGCCAAGATGACCTTACCTGAGCCAAAATCATCTTCAGGGAGACTCAGGTCGCTAACTCCCTGGTAAAGAGCCAACATTTGTGGTGTATTACTGAACCAAAAACACTGAGTTACGACCACCAGCTGAACAACACTTCCAGGGGAGGAGTCACCCACTGAATATAAGTGTAAATATTGCAGTAAATAAATTCGTAAGTACGTAAATACAAACTCAGTCTGTATTTAAGTAAGATATGAGAGAGAGAGAGAGAGAGAGAGAGAGAGAGAGTATATAAACATTACTATGAACGATATATGAAATGAACATCCACAAAAGATTACATCTTAATAACACGTGTGGCTGTGATTACCCCCTCTCTCCTCCCCTCTTTACCCCCTCATTCTTCACTCCCCCCCCCCCTCCACCCCGAGACACCCCTCACTCTCCCCTCAATTCTCCTTCCCCTCTCCTCCAGACACGCTCGAAGGACTGTATGAAGGGGAGGTGAGGGGTGAGTCGGAGGGAGGGAAGTACAGATGTGGCAGGGAGAGAACGGACGAACGACTATTTAAATCAGCTCACAGGGACGACTTAAATACAAGGATGAAAATGGTGTAAAATAGGTGGATGAAGAAGCGAAGAAGGAGGTGGTGGAGGAGAGGAAGAAGAGGAGGAGGAATAAGAAGAGGAAGAGGAGAAAGGAGGAGGAAGAAGGAGGAGACAAGATGCAAGCTGGAGGAGGAGGCATAAGACACAGGCACAGCTGCACACGTCACTAGTGTTGCCTCCCAGTCTTAGTTATATCACACATAAATACTATAGGAGTTGATACACCTGAGTTATACTGACACAAACACATTATACTTCAACAACAGTGTAGAACCATAAAACGAAGTGTGTGTGTGTGTGTGTGTAGAGAGAGAGGAGGGGGGAAGTGGTAGTGTGTGCGTGTACAGCATATATGAGTGCGCGTGCGTGTGTGTTTGTGTGTGTGTGTGTAGAGAGAGAGAGAGAGAGGGGGAAGTGGTAGTGTGTGCGTGTACAGTATATATGAGTGCGCGTGCGTGTGTGTTTGTGTATGTGCGTAGAGAGAGAAGAAGTGATGGTACATGTGTGTGACCAAACATACAGTGTACCCCACAAACAGTTTCTCACCAACACCCTCAATAAGGTGACACGTGTGTACCATAGACCATACCTACACCGTCTACATGACTCTCCTGGGTTGACACGTGTGTATAATATGTTCCCTACACGTCAACACTAACCTCCACCTCCCTTACAGGTTGGAGGGAGGGGGTGGTGGAGGGGGGGAGGAGTGGGTGGGGGGGGGGGGGGTAGGGCAGCGCCGGGGTAAAGGAAAAAAGAAGCGCAAGGCAAGAGGCAACGTGTAGCTGTAGCGGAGGAGATAACACAGGGGTCAGGCCGGAAATATTTGTGTGCGTGTGTGTGAGTGTGTGTGTGAGTGTGAGTGTGTGTGAGTGTGAGTGTGTGTGTGTGTGTGTGTGTGTGTGTGTGTGTGTGTGTATGGGGAAGGTATCAGGTTACGGGATGCTCAGCTACTATTTTTAACCCAGTGACACCTCTTCCAGCACACTACCTCCCTCCACACCCTTCCACACACCTCCACACCCTTCCACACACCTCCACACCCTTCCACACCCCTCCACACCCTTTCACACCCCTCCACACACCCACACTTTACCCTCCGTCTCCATCACACATTTCCACACACACATACCCACATACCCACTAACCCCCCCCCCCCACACATACATACCAAATTAACCCCCTACCCCCCCTCCCACACACACGCAACACAGGGGAACAAACAGACAAAGAGGAGTGTTGCACCATGATGCGGGGGGTAATTTTACCTTTCTGTGGACACCTGCCCCTCTCCCTCACCTCTCCCCTTCCCTCATCTCATCTCCTTTCCCTCACCTCTCTCCTTCCC
>CAUDMG010000124.1:250000-515000 GCA_958450375.1 Homarus gammarus | reverse complement strand
GGGGGGGGGGGGAGCACTCTCTCTCTCTCTCTCTCTCTCTCTCTCTCTCTCTGTCAGCGGGTGTAGTGAGTGAGGAACCTGACTGGTGGTGATGTTGGCAGTGATAGTGGTAGAGGAGATGATGGTGGTGGTGTTGGTAGTGGTGGTGATGTTGGTGATGGTGGTAGTGGTGGTGTTGGTAGTGATAGTGGTAGAGGAGATGATGTTGGTGGTGTTGGTAGTGATGGTGATGTTGGTGATGGTGGTGTTGGTAGTGATAGTGATAGAGGAGATGATGGTGGTGTTGTTGGTAGTGGTGGTGTTGGTAGTGGTGGCGATGTTGGTGATGGTGGTAGTAGTGGTGGTAGGGGTAGACAGGATAATAGATGGTGTTGATAGACGGATTCGCGATGATGTTGGTAGTGAGAGTAGGTGGTAGTGGTGGTAGAGATACAACAACACTCATCAGCTCTGTTATCTAAAACCCCCTCGACCCGATAACAACTTCTTATCACTACTGCTGTTATAGGAGTTATTATACCGCTCCTGTTGTGTGGTGCTCCCGTTGTTATAGGTCACGGTAGGTCACATTGAGTTATACTTGACCTTAGGTAAAGTCAGGTCACGGCTTGTTAGTAGTGATTTCGTTAGGTTAGGTTAAGTTAGGTTAGGTTATCTGATTGCTTCAAATATCACCAATGCTGCATCCGAACTCGTCAAGGTCATGCTAGATTATAGGTGACAGAGGTGAGGTTACGTTAACTTCGATTACGTCAGATTAGTTTAGAGATTAGGTTATGGGTTATGCTAGAGTGTAATTGACTACGTTAGTTCTGTTACCCCAATCCTGAGAGAGAGAGAGAGAGAGAGAGCGAGAGAGAGAGAGAGAGAGAGAGAGAGAGAGAGAGAGAGAGAGAGAGAGGTATAACTTATTGTCGGGTAATATTGTACATTTATACTGATATACACTCAAAGGTGTGGCGAACCCAATGTGTGTGTGTGTGTGTGTGTGGAGGGTGGGGGTCTGGGTAAGGGGAACTTGGCATCTCTCACCGCCTTCAACATACTTGGTGGAGTTACTTACGAATGTCAGGCGAACATCGAGGTCGAGAGGACATTGGAACTGCGAAGCTTCTCACTCATTAAAAATATACGAGAACGGGACGAGACCAAGGAGGCGAGCGAGGCCAGGGGTCATTGAGAACGAGACAGTGACTGTTTAAATGGGCCCTAAGTCACAATGGACCTTAGTCCTAATGGGCCCCACCGTACATAGACCCAAATCACAAAGTTAGTGTTAGGTTAGGTTAGGTTAGGTAAAGGTCGTTAATCTTCAGGTGAAAAAAGCTGGGATTTATAGTCTAATCTTCAGGCGATCCAGGATAAGGGATTCGGATTAGAGAGAGAGAGAGAGAGAGAGAGAGAGAGAGAGAGAGAGAGAGAGAGAGAGAGAGAGAGGTTGGAGGGGGGGGGGGTTAGACAGTACGGGACACAGCAGCTATATTTATCAGGGGGACCGCATGGAACACCTCCCCTCCCCCCCTTCCTCCCTCCCCCCCTCACCTACCCACCTCCCTCCCCCCCCCCTTCCTCCCTCCCTAACCTTCTTCCTTTACACCCCCTCCTCACTCCTCGACAGCTGTTCCTCTTCCCCATCCCCCCCCCCCCTTCTCCTCCTTCTCTCCTCTCCCTGCTCCTCAACACCCCCTGCTATCTTCCACCTCTCTCTCTCTCTCTCTCTCTCTCATCATTACTTCCTGCACCATTAAAAGGTTCATGTTCCTTTTTTTTAATACTCCGAGGTGTGGGCAGAGATATGTCACTCTGTCTGTATTTCCGTCTGTCCGTCCGCCTGTCTGTATTTGTCTGTCATTATGAGTTGTCAATGGCTAAATATCTGTCTGTCTATAATTAAAAGTCTATAAAAACAAACAAACAAATAACTTGGTACAAAATTAAGTATAATACGTTGATGTGTCGGTGCCGGGATGACTCAATTGTTGGCCCGGTGGTGGCACTTTGTTGTTTGGTGGGGGGGGGTGAGGGGAGGGTGTGGGGAGGGGGGTGAGGGGAGGGTGTGGGGAGGGGGGTGAGGGGAGTGTGTGGAGAGGGGGGTGAGGGGAGTGTGTGGGGAGGGGGGTAGTGGGGGTGTGTGGGGAGGGGGGTTAGGGGAGTGTGTGGGGAGGGGGGTGAGGGGAGTGTGTGGGGAGGGGGGTGAGGGGAGTGTGTGGGGAGGGGGGTGAGAGGAGGGTGTGGGGAGGGGGGTGAGGGGAGTGTGGGAGGGGGGTGAGGGGGGGAGTGTGGGAGGGGGGTGAGGGGGGAGTGTGGGAGGGGGGTGAGGGGGGAGTGTGGGAGGGGGTGAGGGGGGAGTGTATGGGGAGGGGGGTAGTGGGGGTGAGTGGGAGGGGGGGTAATAATTTGGTTTATAGCAAATCCGTTCGTGTGTGTGTGTGTGTGTGTGTGAGAGGGGTGGACAGGGATTCAGTTATCAATGGCTCCCTGAGGAACAATCACACACGGTAATAAAAACATATAATGACGTCACGACCAGCTCGCTTCTTTACGGCTCCCATAATCACGCTGTTAAAGTGGACTCCATTATAGTCAATTATAATTAAAACCTCAGAGGGGACAGGGGCCGTATAATCAACGCCTCCCCCCCACCCTCATAAACAGCACAACGATCAACTGGTTCAATTATAGGTGTTAATGATGCAGGGTTATGGTAAAGCTGTTGTTCACCTCACGTGCGCCACAACTTACATGACTTGTAATGATGAAACACGTCCACAACACGTGACTCACTTCACTAGTTTAATGTGACCCGGGGTGAAGTTTATACACGCACGTACACACACACACACAGCTGCATCGACATATGTTGCCAAATGCATCAGTATTCACGAGTTTTCAATAGCACCTGAGGGCCATTGAAGCCACACCTGAGGGCCAATGCGATCACACTTGAGGGCCACTCGGCGCCACGGGGCCACACCTGTAGATCACACTGGGGGACCAAACCTCTAGACCACTCAGACCCCACCAGAGAGCCACGGGGCCACACTTGTAGAATATACCGAGGGCCACACCTGAGGGGGCACATGTGATCTAGAGAGAACACTTGTTACTCATTAACACGTGTCCAGCATTACCTTTTACATTTGTAGCTACACCTGTACCCCGTCACACTAGTACCCTAACTTATGTGCCTAATGTTCACGTGATCCACAAAACATGTTCCTCTTCGAACCCGTCCCTCGCCACACCGTCCCTCACCACACCATCCCTCGCCACACCGTCCCTCTCCACACCGTCCCTCACCACACCGTCCCTCGTCACACCGTCCCTCGCCACACCGTCCCTCGTCACACCGTCCCTCGCCACACCGTCCCTCACCACACCGTCCCTCGCCACACCGTCCCTCGCCACACCGTCCCTCACCACACCGTCCCTCACCACACCACTCCCCAGGTATTTTCATGATGACTCCCTCTGACGATTGAGGTCCGAATCTTAATATAGTTTTGGGATCACCTGAAGAATCTCAACCCAAGCTTGTTTCACCTGAAGATTAACCACCCTAACACTAACCTAACCTAACCTAACCACCCTAACACTAACCTAACCTAACCACCCGAACACTAACCTAACCTAACCACCCTAACACTAACCTAACCTAACCTAACCACCCTAACACTAACCTAACCTAACCACCCTAACACTAACCTAACCTAACCACCCTAACACTAACTTAACCTAACTAAACCTAACACTAACCTAACCACACTAACCTAACCACCCTAACACTAACCTAACCTAACTAAACCTAACACTAACTTAACCTAATGAACTTTGGTACAATTTATATCCTACGTGGTTCACTACACATGCACGAATAACATGACCCATAACGTTTTCGTGTGGTGCCAAGGCCTTCGTCAAGTGAGATGGTTCACACACACACACACACACACACACACACACTTTGGCATTCTCTACAAAAATAAACAAAATATCCCACACGAGTCTCTGTATAAGCCACACCCTTTTAATCCAGAAGTGTTTGACTGTTATCACGCGATCACTGCCCCGTGTATATTGCGATTATCACTCACTCTCTCGTATACTGTGGCGATAATCAAGGCTGATCCATAATAATTGATCCTACCTGTGTTCCTCCCCCCCCCCCCCCACCGTTAGTGTACAGTAGGGGGTTCTCAGTCACCGGGCCCCTACAACATTGGTCACCTCGCCTCGAAAATTAATTGGAAAAAATATCAAATTGCCATAGACTAGTAATAAAACCCATGTATATCAATGTAACATATGAAGCTATAGAATTTTTTTTTTTACCAAGTTGAAAATTATTATTATATTCTTATGTTTTATAGCTTGATATACTGTACAGTGTTGTCGCGAGAAACTGTACTGCATAATTTAATGTTGTCTTCAAATCTGTTAATTAAATACCATCCCCCCCCCCCCCACACACTTACAGGTTCACGAAAATATTGTCAGTATATACCCCGCTTGGACTGTACAGCATAAAGTGAGATTATATTGTATATATATATAAAAAAAAAAAAACTCCCTCATGGGTAATAAATACTGTCGGTCGGTCAGTCAGTCACGATACAACGATAAATTAAACACAACCAAAATAAAAGGTTAGGTTGGGTTAAGTCAAGCAGATGTCTTAAATACAGCCAGTCAAAAAACGTTACTTATGTGTCATCCCCCAAGAAACATAATACAGTACTGAACTTCTTTTAGGCTTGAGAGTCACACGTAAACAGGCCGATATTAGCGTCATCGGGGACCAAAAACTTCATTATCATGGTATCACTAAACAGACAAATTTGATCTTTTGTGTTTAAGGATCAACTCATAAGGTCAAAATTCCCATCACAATGATTTTTAGTCTCAGATATACACTATAGCAGTCTCTAAGATCAAGATCGTTATGAGAATTTATAGATCGGAATAAATCGACGAACAAAATTATGTATGGCAAGGTTAGGTTAGGTTAGCAAGGGATAATATGGTCAACTCTTTAATAGGTCGATGTAAATGGTCCGTATAGCATTATAGAGCTGGATAAAGCCATATATAGCAAGGGATAATATGGTCAACTCTTTAATAGGTCGATGTAAATGGTCCGTATAGCAAAGAGTAAAATAGCGCCATGCATAACTAATTTAGTCAACTCATTAACAGATCAATGCATAGAAGTTCCGCATATATCCAGGTGTATACTATACATATAGGTATAGCATATAACAAAGGGGATATATATATATATATATATATATATATATTATATATATATATATATATATATATATATATATATAAACATATACATATATATAACACAGTCAACTAAGCATAAAGTTGACTACTCGCAAGGTAATGGCGCCGAGCATAAATAATTGCTCCTTTTGCTGCTGGCCAATATATGCCGGTAAACCACCACTTGGCGCCACTAGTGTACACGCGCCAACACTCACTAAAATCATGATACACTTTTCCAGTCTACTTTATACCGTTCACGACCCCTCCACACGCGACGCTGAGCCCGGACACGCATGTACACGTGGTGGTCCATCCGGGGAGGTGGTGGTTGAGGGGGTATACACAGGGTTCCAGCACGTGTACATATGGTACAGTTTACGTGGTCCATCGGAGGGGTGGGGGATGATAAAGGTCACGTGGCTATACATAAGGGGACACGGTGTCACTCTGCTACTCGGGGTTAACCTGAGGACTCGACTTTTCCACCTCAAACATTCATCACATTTTCTATTTTTTTTTTTATTATCAGTTACAAATTTTCAACCAATACCTTACAAAAATGTCGAACTGTTTGGACCGAACTTTTTTGCAGAGCTGTTTTTTTTATTTTGCATACTTAGCTCTTGGGTCTTTTTTATATATCCTTAGCTTTTAACGCTTTTACACTTTTTTACATTCCTAGCTTTAAATTTTTTTACACTGCTGTTTTACATACTTCATTTTAGCTTTTTAATGTGCACTTTTTTACACTCTTAGCTTTTTAACTTTTTTTACATTCTTAGCTTTTAACTCTTTTACACAAATTTTCTTAGATTCCCAACGTTTAACTCAGATCACCTGAAGATACTGCACTCCTGCTTACTTCACCATAAGGTTAACTACCCTAACACTAACCAAACCTAACCTCACTCCCCCAGATAGTGTTAGGGTGGTTAATCTTTAGGTCAGTCAATTAGGTCAGTCAGTTAGGTTAGTCAGTTAATAGCCACTGTTTACCTTACCTGTTAATGTCACTTGTATAATTATTCATCCATCAATAACACCTCGCATGTGTTACAATACAACACTAATGAATAAATTCTTAATAAATACATTACCTTCATCATCTCTACTATGTTGTAACACGAATACATTCTTAATACAGTTCATAATACATCGTTAATACACAATATACACATAAATACAATATACAGTTAGGAGACAGCTTCTATCTGAATAATAACATGTCAAATGGGCCCCAACCTAACCTAACCACCGGGGCCCAATAGGACTGAGGCCTCTTAGAAATGGGCTCTCTTAATAACTGGCTCCTCTTAGCGCTGGGGCCCAGTAGGACTAGAGCCCATTTGACCAGACACTAATCTAAGAATGTGTTAGGAATTCAAATACAAATAACGTCTTGTGTACAATACATTAACTATTTCTTGACTACAGAGTATAACCATCTGACAACCTTAAGCACCAATATTCACCTGGATTGGATATATTATACAGTAGTAGATATATAAATAATAAAGTACCCCATCCAGGTGAATATTTATGTGTACTATATAAAGGTTATCTTTTAAAAGGATCATAGGTGACATGACACTAAATGATATTTGATTCCATAAAACATACAATTTATCTCTCCTATACACACACACGAACCCCCGAGAGAGTTTTAAACCATCTCTGAACTCCTTATATGACCCTTCTAAAAGGATATTCACCATAAATTGACACCAAATCGATGTCATATATATTAAAACAGACGTTATTCATATCTTCGTATGCCACAACGCCTCCTAGCGGTATATACACATATGAAACTTAAAGGCACTTGACACTATTAGAAAAACAAGTCACTTTAATACTTATAAATTTGAAGCTAGAGTTACTTAGCACTTGAGCACTTTAATAAGGACAGCGAGCAAAGTGAATTACGCTCGTTGTCACTATACACTCATGCTCTGTGCGGGTGCGTGAATCATTGATGAGTCTTATCTGACAGTGTTTGTATCACCAGTGCTACATCCTCTCTCCACACGGGGGAATGAAGGAAGGAAGAGGTTGAGGAGTGAAAGAAGAGGTTGAGGAGTGAAAGAAGAGGATGAGGAGTGAAAGAAGAGGTCGAGGAGTGAAAGAAGAGGTTGAGGAGTGAAGGAAGAGGTTGAGGAGTGAAAGAAGAGGTTGAGGAGTGAAAGAAGAGGATGAGGAGTGAAAGAAGAGGTTGAGGAGTGAAAGAAGAGGTTGAGGAGTGAAAGAAAAGGATGAGGAGTGAAGGAAGAGGATGAGGAGTGAAAGAAGAGGTTGAGGAGTGAAAGAAGAGGATGAGGAGTGAAAGAAGAGGTTGAGGAGTGAAAGAAGAGGTTGAGGAGTGAAAGAAGAGGATGAGGAGTGAAGGAAGAGGATGAGGAGTGAAAGAAGAGGATGAGGAGTGAAAGAAGAGGTTGAGGAGTGAAAGAAGAGGATGAGGAGTGAAAGAAGAGGTTGAGGAGTGAAAGAAGAGGTTGAGGAGTGAAAGAAGAGGATGAGGAGTGAAAGAAGAGGATGAGGAGTGAAAGAAGAGGATGAGGAGTGAAAGAAGAGGATGAGGAGTGAAAGAAGAGGTTGAGGAGTGAAAGAAGAGGTTGAGGAATGAATGAAGAAGATAAGGAGTAAAAGAATGGGGTGAAGAACGAAAAAAGGAGAATAAAAAATAAAAGAAAAGTGAAATTAAATACATTAGAGACAGAAAATGCAAATAAAAACTACACACTAAAAAAAATGGGGGGGAGGAACTATGGAACAATTAAGAGTCACCTACATGGAGTGAATGGCAACACAAGACACACATTACTATGGACGTGAAGGAACCAAGATGGACGATACTGGAGTACTACTATATAGATGGAGGAAATAAATAGTAGTTGAGGAGGAGGAAAGGGGTAGCTGAAGGAGAGTGTGAAGAAGGAGGAAGAGGAAGAAAGATAGTAAATATGGAGTAGTAGGAGGAGGAGGAGGAGGAGGAGGAAAGAGTAAGTGAGGAGGAAGAAGAGGAAAGGAAAAAATGGAGGAGGAGGAAAGGGTAAATGTGGAGGAGAAGGAGGAGGTGGAGGAGGCGTGGTGGCTGGATGGCGTTAGTCAACAGAGCGCCGTCAGGTACGAACCGTATAGGGCATCCTCACCTGCCGCAGGCCCTCTGGGTTTGGCGCCCAGGTAAGCGAGATTAACATTAGCCTTGCGACCATCAATTACCGGGTTAGGTTCCTTGATTGCACGTTCTGCCCCAGTCTTATCGGCCATGGTCACCTGTAAAGGGCAAGAGATATGATTATTAGAAACATCTAAAGATCATTCAATTCAGAGAGGTTTACAACGTTAACATTGATCTATCTAAAACATTCCTTGTAACATACCTTCAAATTGTGTCGGCGGGGAAAAAAAGACCAAATTGTCCATAGTAACATATTCAAACTGTGTTGGTTAATTAACAAATAAAACTAACCTAAGAAACTGTGCTGGAACTGTTTAAATGTTGATCTAAATATCCACAGACGCATTTGTCCTTGTGTTGTGTCGACATGGTGCACACACATCTAGAGTAGACCATCACAGTACGGTATTATTGTTGGAACCTCTGTGTATGTATGTATGTATGTGTGTGTGTGTGTGTGTGTGTGTGTGTATGTGTATCGGATCACAACCTAACCTAACCCAATCAATAGGACTAGGTTAGGGCCCAGAAGTACGAGGCATTATATACCATTATATACAGTAGTTTTTTTATCACTAGTGCTGCTCCTGTTGTCATTGTGGGGATAAAACAGAATTAAAACTCACACAATTAAAACAAGTTTGGTTTAACAGTGATTCTCAAATACTGTCTGTACGTGATATTAACTGTTGACCGTATGGGGACAGTCATGGCTCCCTCACCGTAAAAAACAATATCAATCAATCAGTCAGGAAAGACGTGCATTGGGCTGACTAACGCAGTCCCCAAAAATTCGCTACATCCAAAAGCCATTTCGAAAACAAAAATGTAAAGCGACAATATTCTCAAAAATACAGAAAATGAAGAGAGAGAATTGGTGCATCACGAGTGAGAGACAGTGATGGGAGACAGGAGATATCTCACGGGTGAACAAGGTGTAAGAGAAGAGAATTAATTAAGGAATAATAATATCTCACAAACGAACATCACACAAGAGAAGGAAGAGAAGAATAAAGAAGAAGAATAAGCAATACAGGAGGAAAAATATAGAGATGGCTGGCACACACACATTTGACCAATCTCTCTGAACAGTTTCACCAAAATACAACCAAGTAGTAAGTTCCACCAAGGATTAACAATGTTCCACCAGTAAAACAAGACGTAACATTAACTACAAACAAGAGGAAGGCGTCGCTGGAATGGAAGCCCAGGGCGAGACACCGACCATCCTCTCTTCTCAACCTGCCGTAAACTTGCCGGAGTCGGATTATGATCCCGGGTAATCCGAGCTGCGACGCGAACACCGCTGGCTAAAGTGTTCCCCCCCCCCCCCCCCCATCCCGGGGATTACTGCAAATGGCCAGTGTTGGTCAAATACCTCGACCATAACCGCTAAGCCATTTAACTTTTTTTTTAACCTGATGATACGAACTTAACCTAAGCTAAAGACACCATGCAGAATGGATTTGGTTTGGTTAGGTTTTATTGGGTTTGATTTGATTAAGCTACATTGATTCAGTCCGTCAAAAATATAATGGTTTTAGCGGTCATACTCGTGGTACTTTCTTAACATATCTTGCTGTATGTTATGGATGTACTGTACATAATTAGTCCAGATAAATATAAGAAGTTTTTAAATATACACATTTAGGTTAAAGTTACACCTCCAAGACCTTTTCATCATGTGAGTCACTAAACTTAAACTGTCTCCCTATATGAGATCACCTGAAGAATCTGTACCCCAGCTTATGTCACCTAAAGATTAACCACCCTAACACTCTTTGGGTGAGTGAGGTTAGATTAGGTTAGATTAGGTTAGGTAAAGTTAGGTTAGGTAAAGTTAGGTTAGGTTAGGTTAGGTAAAGTTAGGTTAGGTTAGGTAAAGTTAGGTTAGGTTAATCTGTACGTGAAATATGCTGGGGTGCAGATTCTTCAGGTGATCTCCTATATATGTGGAGCAAAATAACTTCCAACAGATGAAAGGCCACATCGACTCTATACTGATGGCAGAAGAGTACACATTAAACGCTTGTCTTATTTATCCGTCCGTCCGTCCGTCTACTATGTACTTTTGTGCTTGAGTGTGTGTGTGTGTGTGTGTGTGTGTGTGTCCGTCCGTGTGTGCTAGAGCGTCCGTCCGTCCATTTGTGTGTGTGTGTGTGAAGGACCATCGTCCGTTGTACAAACAAACAAGTTTCACATGTGTTCAAAACTAAGTGATTTTGCTTACGTCACTCTGAATCCACACTTGTATTAACGTTTACGTGTATGTATAGAACACACACACACACACACACACACACACACACATGTTACGCCTAATTGGAAACCTTGGTTAGGTCAGGTTAGGCTAGGTTAGGTCAGGTAAGGTCAGGTCAGGTTGTATGCACCGTGAGATTCTAAGATTGGGTAATGTGTCATGATAAAATGCAGTATGCAGTATGCATGTATGGTTGACCTGAGTTGAAGACCTGTGCGTCCCTACACTGTGACCTGATACGGCCCCCTCCTCCCCCTCCCCCCCTTGTGTGGAAGAAGGGGGGGGGGGGAGGGGAGACACACGTGGGTGACAGAGCGGGTAATCCTCAGGGCTGTGTGACGACACCTAACACCCTAACCTGTCTCTTTCTATCCGCCTACCTCCTCCTCTTCCTTCCTCTGTCTCTGTCTACCTCCTCCTCCTCCTTCTTCCTCCTCTCTCTACCTGTCTCTACCCGTCTTTCTGTCTATCTTCTCCTTTCCCCCTCCCCCCTTTATCTCCTCCTTCCTGTCACTTAATCTCTAGTTTTCTCTCCTTATCTACCTCCTCCACCCCCTTCCTGCCTCCACCTATCGACGTTTAATCCCAACATAGATAAACAAATCACCACACATCCTTTACACCACTACAATATAAATCATACAAAAATATACATGAACCTTTAAAAAAAAATACAGGGATTGTTTTCAGACACCGCAAAATAAAAAATAAATAAATAAACACATAAAATACATAAAGAAAGAGAGAAAATAAATAAAGAAAGAAATAAACTAATTTTTCGAACCCTCCCCCCCCCCCCCAAAAAAAAAAATAAATAAATAATTAATGAATAAAAATCATAATAATAATACACAAGACGCGCCTGAGTGACCAACACGAACAGTACAGTATTTTAAGGTCCTGAACACGATAAGGGAAGTCAGTCCAATGAATTTATGGAAATTATTGAGAGGAAGTCATATTTGTGGCGGACGAACACATTCCCCTGATTCAGCTTCACCACGGAGAGCCAACTTTAGTCCGCGACTGTATCTGACTGGACTAACGTAATCTATAGTAAACCAACTCTACGTTAACCTAACCTGACCTATCCTAACCTAGCCTAGCCTAACCTAACCAAACCAAACCTGAACTATCCTATCCTGACCTGACCTAACCAAACCAAACCTGAACTATCCTATCCTATCCTATCCTATCCTAACCTAACCTAACCGGGCAAAGTACTAACCACCGTTAACCCTGGATAAAATATTCACCTCCCTTAACACTGGACATAATCTCCACCTATCCCAACCTTGGACAACATACCTACCAATCATCCTTGGACAAAATATTCACCAACCCCATCGCTGGACAAAATGGACCCTCTTTAACCTTGAGCAAAATCCCCTCACCTTTTCCCGAGCCAAGCATAATATTACCCCCGTCACCCACAACGCCTCTAAGTCGTCTACAAGGTCAGTTTCAGTCAAGATGGCCAAAATCCCCCGCCGTATCACATCAAATTCCTAGGATACAAAACACTTGACAATAATGATACAAGATATTAAAAACATCTCCCAAGTTCGTACAGTATATTACTAGGAGTTAATGTCTTTATTTGCAACACTTGAATGAACGAACGGACAGAAACACAAGACAAGCTGGTGGAGAATGGGTTACATGTTAAAAATTTGCTGTTATTTTAAGTTAATGTAAAAGTTTACTTTTTGATACCAACTTGAAGGATGGAACATAAACAACAATTTTAGTCGAAGTGGACAGCGATCAAACCCAACGCCCCCACCCCCATGGCGGTACGTGGGCAGTTAACCCTCCTCCTCCCACGCGGGGTAATCTATTTAAACGGCTATAACTATTTAATGGATTACTCTAATTAAACATATTAGGTACCTGAATTCTTCTTGGGGAGAGGAAACTTTTATGTTCTATGCATATATTACAGGTCGCCATTCTGGAATAAAAAGATCAACGTCTTTATTCTCTCTTTCCAAGAACAGGAGTGAAGAAAATTATAAACTTTGAATTGTGTATCCCGTAGCAAAAGAAAACAGACGAAAAACTTGTGTGTCCTTTCTCAAATCCCACAGCTACCCGCGGAGAGAATGCTTACAAAATAATAAGAGCCTTGCCCATCAGTTCACAGATGTCAATGCTGCTCCTCACCATAACTAAAAGCTTTCTGGTGAAGGGACGCAAAGAAAAAATTGTGCGTCCTGACACAAGACATGTAATCTGCACAAGGCTACAGTACTGGATCCTGCTACGAAACGTTATTCAATACAGGAAACTTGTACACAAAAAAGACGCAGAAGGAACACGTCAGCTGCAAATGAAGATGTGTGCCTTTCTTTTTGTGAAAAGACAACTGCATCTGATCACTCCTTCGAAAAAGGTTGCTCTTGCCAAGGAAATTCATGACAAAGCTGTTTCTTTAGGGGAAGATCGTATTGTAGGGGCCCCTTGCGATGACCAGGTAATTGTCATAAATGATGTGTTTCAGCTCATGAAAGAAGATGTAGATACAGGCATCCGAGTTTTTGCATTGAAGGAATTGACAGAAGTGATGAGTCAGACTGAAAAAACATGGGATTGACGAGACTGTGAACAGAACCCTTTTAAAGAAAGCAGTACTTGAACTTTTCTCAAGAGTGGAAAACGTAAAAGGGACTTAGGATAGAGTATCCCTTGCCTGCTCCAAATGAGTTAGGGAAGTAATTTCAAATGCGTGCAAAGCCCCTGAAGAACAATCACGCATATTATTGTTGGCCGCAGCTATTCTTCGTAAGTCAGTTGTAAAGGTCATTTCCTGATGGATGTGAAGAGTCAACTTTTCCATCAAAGATGAAGACCCTCAGTTTAAGTCATATGTCTTATCTCCCAACAAATATGACGTGTATGCCTCCTCTCACAGTCTTTATAGCACTTAGATTATATTCTCAAACACGGAGCCAAAAGTTACTTCAACTCCTACATGAACATTGTCTGAGTGTGTCTTTCCAAACTCTCCTCGCCATTGAAGCTGCATTTGGTCGAGCTATTGCCGAAGAAGTGAAGATAGAGAAAGACATCTTAAGTCCCACAAATCTAAGGCAGAACATCTTTACAGTTGCAACACTTGATAACCTAGATCACAATCCCACATCTAGGACAACAACTATTTCATTCCCTGGAACAGGGATTTTCCTGCTTCAGTTTCCGACATTTGAAGGGAAGTGTCTTTCAAGGAAGTATCTGGATCTCAACCCATTTGACACATATGCCCGACGAGAATCCAGAGCAGCAGGGATGGATCACTGCCTCTAGCCAACAAGATCTTCAGTGTTGATGTTAAATGTTCTTGCAAAACTCTATGTTCAAAGTGTTGAGGCATGAGAGAAAAACTGAAATGTACACGTGTGTGTAAGTGCGATTGTATTTAATAAGATATCGTGTTTTAAGAGAAGTTAGTTGATGTCTTTAAGCATAATTGTTTAGATTAGTGGACTTTCAGTGAATATGATTTCGTGATTAGCTAACTTTGGTAATTGCCTGTTTGCAATCTTCAGAAAGAATTTTTGTTTTAGAAAATGAGTCCAATAAAAAATAGATATATAACTACAGCACTTCCAGGACTAAAGTGTGTCCAGTTATATTGCGACCTTTATATAACATTTTTGTACTGATTTCAGAAATTATATAGGTGACAGAATATAACTTCAAAATGGCGACCTCTACGCACTATAAAAGTTTCTTCTTCCTGAGAGGAATCCAGAGACATCTAACATGTTGTTTTTTTAGTGGTACATTAAATAGTTAGAGCCGTTTAAAAAATTAACCTCAATTGGGGGGGGGGGGAGGGTAAAGGTGCCCACGAACCCTAGTACATCCATAGGGTTTGATCGATGTCCACTCCAACTAAAATTTTTGTCTATAGTCCAACCATCATGTTGATAACAAAAAGTAAACTTTCACATTAACTTCAAATGACCGTGGCTCTGGTGACCCAACTATGTACCCTATGTACTCGTGCAGAAACAGCGGGGAGCAATATAGTGCTAAGGGAAGCGGTGCCATTTAGTTCGCTTCGTGTTGTGGTGCCAGCGTCAACCTCTGGCCTCAACCTATTTTAAAACCACAAGCAAAAAGATGTTGTGTGAGGGTGGTGAGTGGAGGGTAGCAAGTGTGTGGTGGAGGTAGTGTGTGGTGGAGGTAGTGTGTGGAGGGGGTAGTGTGTGGTGGAGGTAGTGTGTGGTGGAGGTAGTGTGTGGTGGCGGTAGTGTGTGGTGGGGGTAGTGTGTGGTGGAGGTAGTGTGTCGTGGAGGTAGTGTGTCGTGGAGGTAGTGTGTGGTGGGGGTAGTGTGTGATGGATGTAGTGTGTGGTGGAGGTAGTGTGTGGTGGAGGTAGTGTGTGGTGGAGGTACTATGTGGTGGGGGTAGTGTGTTCTGGAGGTAGTGTGTGGTGGAGGTAGTGTGTGGTGGAGGTAGTGTGTGGTGGGGGTAGTGTGTTGTGGAGGTAGTGTGTGGTGGAGGTAGTGTGTGGTGGAGGTAGTGTGTGGTGGGGTAGTGTGTGGTAGAGGTAGTGTGTGGTGGAGGGTAGCAAGTGTGCTGTGGAGGTAGTGTGTGGTGGAGTTTGTGTGGGGTGGAGGAAGTGTGTGGTGGAGGTTGAGTGGGGTGGAGGTAGTGTGTGGTGGAGGTAGTGTGTGGTGGAGGGTAGCAAATGTGTAGTGGAGGTAGTGTGTGGTTGAGGTAGTGTGTGATGGGGGAAGTGTGTGGTGGAGGTAGTGTGTGGTGGGGTAGTGTGTGGTGGAGGGTGGCAAGTGTGCTGTGGAGGTAGTGTGTGGTGGAGGTAGTGTGTGGTGGAGGTAGTGTGTGGTGGAGGTAGTGTGTGGTGGAGGTAGTGTGTGGTGGAGGTAGTGTGTGGTGGAGGTAGTGTGTGGTGGAGGTAGTGTGTGGTGGAGGTAGTGTGTGGTGGAGGTAGTGTGTGGTGGAGGTAGTGTGTGGTGGAGGTAGTGTTTTGTGGAGGTAGTCTGTGGTGGAGGTAGTCTGTGGTGGAGGTACTGTGTGGTGGAGGTACTGTGTGGTGGAGTTAGTGTATTGTGGAGGTAGTGTGTGTTGGAGGTAGTGTGTGGTGGAGGTAGTGTGTGGTGGAGGTAGTGTGTGGTGGAGGTAGTGTGTTGGAGGTAGTGTGTGGTTGAGGTAGTGTGTGGTGGAGGTAGTGTGTGGTGGAGGTAGTGTGTGGTGGGGTAGTGTGTGGTGGAGGTAGTGTGTGGTGGAGGTAGTGTGTGGTGGAGGTAGTGTGTGGTGGAGGTAGTGTGTGGTGGAGGTAGTGTGTGGTGGAGGTAGTGTGTGGTGGAGGTAGTGTGTGGTGGAGGTAGTGTGTGGTGGAGGTAGTGTGTGGTGGAGGTAATGTGTGGTGGAGGTAGTGTGTGGTGGAGGTAGTGTGTGGTGGAGGTAGTGTGTTGTGGAGGTAGTGTGTGGTGGAGGTAGTGTGTGGTGGAGGTAGTGTGTGGTGGAGGTAGTGTGTGGTGGAGGTAGTGTGTGGTGGAGGTAGTGTGTGTTGGAGGTAGTGTGTTGTGGAGGTAGTGTGTGGTGGAGGTAGTGTGTGGTGGAGGTAGTGTGTGGTCGAGGGTAGCAAGTGTGTTGTGGAGGTAGTGTGTGGTGGAGGTAGTGTGTTGTGGAGGTAGTGTGTGGTGGAGGTAGTGTGTGGTGGAGGTAGTGTGTGGTGGAGGTAGTGTGTGGTGGAGGGTAGCAAGTGTGTGGTGGAGGTAGTGTGTGGTGGAGGTAGTGTGTGGTGGAGGTAGTGTGTGGTGGAAGGGAGCAAGTGTGTTGTGAAAGTAGTGTGTGGTGGAGGTAGTGTGTGGTGGAGAGTAGCAAGTGTGTTGTGGAGGTAGTGTGTGGTGGAGGTAGTGTGTGGTGGAGGGTAGCAAGTGTGTTGTGGAGGTAGTGTGTGGTGGAGGTAGTGTGTGGTGGAGGTAGTGTGTGGTGAGGTAGTGTGTGGTGGAGGTAGTGTGTGGTGGAGGTAGTGTGTGGTGGAGGGTAGCAAGTGTGTGGTGGAGGTAGTGTGTGGTGGAGGTAGTGTGTGGTGGAGGTAGTGTGTGGTGGAGGTAGTGTGTGGTGGAGGTAGTGTGTGGTGGAGGTAGTGTGTGGTGGAGGTAGTGTGTGGTGGAGGTAGTGTGTGGTGGAGGGCAGCAAGTGTGTGGTGGAGGTAGTGTGTGGTGGAGGTAGGTGTGTGGTGGAGGGTAGCAAGTGTGTGGTGGAGGTAGTGTGTGGTGGAGGTAGTGTGTGGTGGAGGTAGTGTGTGGTGGAGGGTAGCAAGTGTGTGGTGGAGGTAGTGTGTGGTGGAGGGTAGCAAGTGCGGTGGAGGTAGTGTGTGGTGGAGGTAGTGTGTGGTGGAGGTAGAGTGTGTGGTGGAGGTAGTGTGTGGTGGAGGTAGTGTGTGGTGGAGGTAGTGTGTGGTGGAGGTAGTGTGTGGTGGAGGTAGTGTGTGGTGGAGGGTAGCAAGTGTGTTGTGGGGGTAGTGTGTGGTGGGGGTAGTGTGTGGTGGAGGTAGTGTGTGGTGGAGGTAGTGTGTGGTGGAGGTGGTGTGTGGTGGGGGTAGTGTGTGGTGGAGGTAGTGTGTGGTGGAGGTGGTGTGTGGTGGGGGTAGTGTGTGGTGGAGGTAGTGTGTGGTGGAGGGTAGCAAGTGTGTTGTGGGGGTAGTGTGTGGTGGAGGTAGTGTGTGGTGGAGGTAGTGTGTGGTGGAGGTAGTGTGTGGTGGGGGTAGTGTGTGTGGTGGGGGAAGTAGATGGGTGGTAGGGGTAGTGTGTGTGGTGGGGGAAGTAGATGGGTGGTAGGGGTAGTGTGTGGTGAGGGTAGGGTGTTATGGGGGATAGCGAGTGGTGGGAATAGTAAGTGGTGGGAATAGTGTGTGGTGGGGGTAGTGTGTGGTGGGCATAGTGTGTGGTGGGGGATAGTGAGTGGTGGGGGATAGTGTGTGGTGGGGGATAGTGTGTGGTGAGGGGTAGTATGTGGTGGGGGTAGTGTGTGGTGAGGGGAGGAGTTTGGTGGAGGATAGTGTGTGGTGGGGATAGTGTGTGGTGAGGGGTAGTGTGTGGTGGAGGTAGTGTGTGGTGGGGGTAGTGTGTGGTGGAGGTAGTGTGTGGTGGGGGTAGTGTGTGGTGGAGGTAGTGTGTGGTGGAGGGTAGCAAGTGTGTGGTGGAGGTAGTGTGTGGTGGAGAGTAGCAAGTGCGTGGTGGAGGGAGTGTGTGGTGGAGGTAGTGTGTGGTGGGGGTAGTGTGTGGTGGGGGTAGTGTGTGGTGGGGGTAGTGTGTGGTGGAGGTAGGGTGTGGTAGAGGTAGTGTGTGGTGGAGGGTAGCAAGTGTGTTGTGGGGGTAGTGTGTGGTGGAGGTAGTGTGTGGTGGAGGTAGTGTGTGGTGGAGTTAGTGTGTGGTGGGAGTAGTGTGTAGTGGAGGTAGTGTGTGGTGGAGGTAGTGTGTAGTGGGGGTAGCAATTGAGTGGTGGGGGTAGTGTGTGTGGTGGGGGAAGTAGGTGGGTGGGAGAGGTAGTATGTGGTGGGGGTAGTTTGTGGTGGAGGTAGTGTGTGGTGGGGGTACTGTGCGGTGGGGGGTACTGTGCGGTGGGGATACTGTGCGGTGGGGGGTAGTGTGCGGTGGGGGTTAGTGTGTGGTGGGGGGGAGCGTGTAGTGTGTGGTGGGGGGTACTGTGTGGTGGGGGAAGTAGCTGGGTGGTGGGGATGATGTGTGGTGGGTATAGGCTGTGGTGGGGGTAGTGTGTGGTGGGGGTAGTCTGTGGTGAGGGGTAGTGTGTGGTGGGGATAGTGTGTGGTGGGGATAGTGTGTGGTGAGGGGTAGTGTGTGGTGGGGGATAGTGTGTGGTGGGGGATAGTGTGTGGTGAGGGGTAGTGTGTGGTGGGGTAGTGTGTGGTGGGGGTAGTGTGTGGTGGGGGTAGTGTGTGGTGGAGGTAGGGTGTGGTGGAGGTAGTGTGTGGTGGAGGTAGTGTGTGGTGGAGGTAGTGTGTGGTGGAGGTAGTATGTGGTGGAGGTAGTGTGTGGTGGAGGTAGTGTGTGATGGAGGGTAGCAAGTGTGTGGTGGAGGTAGTGTGTGGTGGAGAGTAGCAAGTGAGGTGGTGGAGGTAGTGTGTGGTGGAGGTAGTGTGTGGTGGGGGTAGTGTGTGGTAGGGGTAGTGTGTGGTGGAGGTAGGGTGTGGTAGAGGTAGTGTGTGGTGGAGGGTAGCAAGTGTGTTGTGGGGGTAGTGTGTGGTGGAGGTAGTGTGTGGTGGAGGTAGTGTGTGGTGGAGTTAGTGTGTGGTGGGAGTAGTGTGTGGTGGAGGTAGTGTGTGGTGGATGTAATGTATGGTGGAGGTAGTGTGTAGTGGAGGTAGTGTGTGGTGGCGGTAGTGTGTAGTGGGGGTAGTAATTGAGTGGTGGGGGTAGTGTGTGTGGTGGGGGAAGTAGGTGGGTGGGAGAGGTAGTATGTGGTGGGGGTAGTTTGTGGTGGAGGTAGTGTGTGGTGGGGGTACTGTGCGGTGGGGGGTACTGTGCGGTGGGGGGTACTGTGCGGTGGGGGGTACTGTGCGGTGGGGGGTACTGTGCGGTGGGGGTTCTGTGCGGTGGGGGGGAGCGTGTAGTGTGTGGTGGGGGGGACTGTGTGGTGGGGGAAGTAGCTGGGTGGTGGGGATGATGTGTGGTGGGTATAGGCTGTGGTGGGGGTAGTGTGTGGTGGGGGTAGTCTGTGGTGAGGGGTAGTGTGTGGTGGGGATAGTGTGTGGTGGGGATAGTGTGTGGTGAGGGGTAGTGTGTGGTGGGGGATAGTGTGTGGTGGGCTATACTATGTGGTGGGGGATAGTGTGTGGTGAGGGGTAGTGTGTGGTGGGGTAGTGTGTGGTTGGAATAGTGTGTGGTGGGGGTAGTCTGTGGTGAGGGGTAGTGTGTGGTGGGGGTAGTGTGTGGTGGGGATAGTGTGTGGTGAGGGGTAGTGTGTGGTGGGGGATAGTGTGTGGTGGGGTATACTGTGTGGTGGGGGATAGTGTGTGGTGAGGGGTAGTGTGTGGTGGGGTAGTGTGTGGTGAGGGGAAGAGTGTGGTGGGGGATAGTGTGTGGTGGGGATAGTGTGTGGTGGGGGACAGTGTGTGGTGGAGGTAGTGTGTGGTGGGGGTAGTGTGTGGTGGAGGTAGTGTGTGGTGGAGGTAGTGTGTGGTGGTGGTGGTGTGTGGTGGAGGTAGGGTGTGGTGGAGGTAGTGTGTGGTGGAGGGTAGCAAGTGTGTTGTGGAGGTAGTGTGTGGTGGAAGTAGTGTGTGGTGGAGGTAGTGTGTGGTGGAGGTAGTGTGTGGTACAGATAGTGTGTGGTGGAGGTAGTGTGTGGTGGAGGTAGTGTGTGGTGGAGGTAGTGTGTGGTGGAGGGTAGCAAGTGTGTGGTGGAGGTAGAGTGTGAGGGAGGTAGTGTGTGGTGGAGATAGTGTGTGGTGGAGGCAGGGTGTGGTGGAGGTAGGGTGTGGTGGAGGTAGTGTGTGGTGGAGGGTAGCAAGTGTGTTGTGGAGGTAGTGTGTGGTGGAGGTAGTGTGTGGTGGAGGGTAGCGAGTGTGTTACGGAGGTACTGTGTGGTGGAGGTAGTGTGTGGTGGAGGTAGTGTGTGGTGGAGGTAGTGTGTGGTGGAGGTAGTGTGTGGTACAGATAGTGTGTGGTGGAGGTAGTGTGTGGTGGAGGTAGTGTGTGGTGGAGGTAGTGTGTGGTGGAGGGTAGCAAGTGTGTGGTGGAGGTAGAGTGTGAGGGAGGTAGTGTGTGGTGGAGATAGTGTGTGGTGGAGGTAGTGTGTGGTGGAGGGTAGCAAGTGTGTTGTGGGGGTAGAGTGTGGTGGAGGTAGTGTGTGATGGAGGTAGTGTGTGGTGGAGGGTAGCAAGTGTGTGGTGGAGGTAGTGTGTGGTGGAGGTAGTGTGTGGTGGAGGGTAGCAAGTGTGTGGTGGAGGTAGTGTGTGGTGGAGGTAGTATGTGGTGGAGGTAGTGTGTGGTGGAGGTAGTGTGTGGTGGAGGTAGTGTGTGGTGGAGGTAGTGTGTGGTGCAGATAGTGTGTGGTGCAGATAGTGTGTGGTAGAGGTAGTGTGTGGTGGAGGTAGTGTGTGGTGGAGGGTAGCAAGTGTGTGGTGGAGGTAGTGTGTGGTGGAGGTAGTGTGTGGTGGAGGTAGTGTGTGGTGGAGGTAGTGTGTAGTGGAGGGTAGCAAGTGTGTGGTGGAGGCAGTGTGTGGTGAAGGTAGTGTGTGGTGGAGGGTAGCAAGTGTGTGGTGGGGCATAGTGTGTAGTGGGGATAGTGTGTGGTGGGGATAGTGTGTGGTGGGTGTTAGTGTGTGGTGAGGGGTAGTGTGTGGTGGAGGTAGTGTGTGGTGGAGGTAGTGTGTGGTGAAGGTAGTGTGTGGTGGAGGTAGTGTGTGGTGCGGGTAGTGTGTGGTGGAGGTAGTGTGTGGTGGAGGTTGTGTATGGTGGCGGTAGTGTGTGGTGGCGGTAGTGTGTGGTGCGGGTAGTGTGTGGTGCGGGTAGTGTGTGGTGGGGGTAGTGTGTGGTGGGAGTAGTGTGTGGTGGGGGTTAGTGTGTGGTGAGGGGTAGTGTGTGGTGGAGGTAGTGTGTGGTGGGGGAAGTGTGTGGTGGGGGAAGTGTGTGGTGGGGGAAGTGTGTGGTGGGGGTAGTGTGTGGTGGGGGTAGTGTGTGGTGAGGGTAGTGTGTGGTGGGGGTAGTGTGTGGTGGGGGTAGTGTGTGGTGGGGGTAGTGTGTGGTGGGGGTAGTGTGTGGTGGGGGTAGTGTGTGGTGGGGGTAGTGTGTGGTGAGGGTAGTGTGTGGTGGAGGTAGTGTGTGGTGAGGGTAGTGTGTGGTGGAGGTAGTGTGTGGTGGAGGTAGTATGTGGTGCAGGTAGTGTGTAGTGGAGGTAGTGTGTGGTGGAGGTAGTGTGTGGTGGGGGAAGTAGATGGGTGGTGGGGGTAGTGTGTGGTGGAGGCAGTGTGTGGTGCGGGTAGTGCGTGGTGGAGGTAGTGTGTGGTGGAGGTAGTGTGTGGTGGAGGTAGTGTGTGGTGGGGGGTAGTGTGTGGTGGAGGTAGTGTGTGGTGGGGGTAGTGTGTGGTGGAGGTAGTGTGTGGTGGGGGTAGTAATTGAGTGGTGGGGGTAGTGTGTGGTGAGGGGTAGTGTGTGGTGAGGGGCAGTGTGTGGTGAGGGGTAGTGTGTGGTGAGGGGTAGTAATTGTGTGGTGGGGGTAGTAATTGTGTGGTGGCGGTAGTAATTGTGTGGTGGCGGTAGTAATTGTGTGGTGGAGGTAGTGTGTGGTGGAGGGAGTGTGTGGTGGAGGCAGTGTGTGATGGGGGTAGTGTGTGGTGGAGGTAGTGTGTGGTGGGGGTAGTGTGTGGTGGGGGTAGTGTGTGGTGGAGGTAGTGTGTGGTGGAGGTAGTGTGTGGTGGAGGGAGTGTGTGGTGGAGGCAGTGTGTGATGGGGGGTAGTGTGTGGTGGAGGTAGAGTGTGGTGAGGGTAGTAATTGTGTGGTGGAGGTAGTGTGTGGTGGAGGTAGTGTGTGGTGGGGGGAGTGTGTGGTGGAGGGAGTATGTGGTGGAGGTAGTGTGTGGTGGAGGCAGTTTCTGGTGGGGGTAGTGTGTAGTGGGGGTAGTAATTGAGTGGTGGGGGTACTGTGTGGTTATGAATTGTGTGGTGGGAGTAGTGTGTGGTGGGGGCAGTATGTGGTGGGGGATAGTGGGTGGTGGGGGAGAATGCGTGTGGTAGGGGTAGGGGTGGTGGGGAGTGTGTGGTGGGGGTAGTGGGTGGTAAGGGTTCTAGGTGTGTGGTGGGGGTAGTAAGTGTGTGGTGGGGGTATTAAGTGTGTGGTGGGGGTTAGTGTGTAGTGGGAGTAGTAAGTGTGTGGTGGGGGTTAGTGTGTGGTGGGGGTTAGTGTGTGGTGGGGGTTAGTGTGTGGTGGGAGTAGTAAGTGTGTGGTGGGGGTTAGTGTGTGGTGGGGGTTAGTGTGTGGTGGGGGTTAGTGTGTGGTGGGGGTTAGTGTGTGGTGGGAGTAGTGTGTCGTGGGGGTTAGTGTGTGGTGGGGTTTAGTGTGTGGTGGGAGTAGTGTGTGGTGGGGGTTAGTGTGTGGTGGGGGTTAGTGTGTGGTGGGGGTTAGTGTGTGGTGGGGGTTAGTGTGTGGTGGGAGTAGTGTGTGGTGGAGGTTAGTGTGTGGTGGGGGATAGTGTGTGGTGTGGCGAAGTGTGTGGTGTGGGGAAGTGTGTGGTGGGGGTTAGTGTGTGGTGGGAGTAGTAAGTGTGTGGTGGGGGTTAGTGTGTGGTGGGGGTTAGTGTGTGGTGGGGGATAGTGTGTGGTGGGGGTTAGTGTGTGGTGTGGGTAAGTGTGTGGTGGGGGTTAGTGTGTGGTGGGAGTAGTAAGTGTGTGGTAGGGGTTAGTATGTGGTAGGGGTTAGTATGTGGTGGGGGTTAGTGTGTGGTGGGAGTAGTAAGTGTGTGGTGGGGGTTAGTGTATGGTAGGGGTTAGTGTGTGGTGGGGGTTAGTGTGTGGTGGGGGATAGTGTGTGGTGGGGGATAGTGTGTGGTGGGGGTTAGTGTGTGGCGGGGGTTAGTGTGTGGCGGGGGTTAGTGTGTGGTGGGGGATAGTGTGTGGTGGGAGTAGTAAGTGTGTGATGGGGGTTAGTGTGTGGTGGGGGATAGCGTGTGGTGGGAGTAGTAAGTGTGTGGTGGGGGTTAGTGTGTGGTGGGGGTTAGTGTGTTGTGGGGGTTAGTGTGTGGTGGGGGTCTGCTAAGTGAGTGGGGACGGCAGTGCAAGTGTACGGGGCAGGTAGGGGTGCCAAGTGTACGGGGCAGGTAGGGGTGCCAAGTGTACGGGGCAGGTAGGGGTGCCAAGTGTACGGGGCAGGTAGGGGTGCCAAGTGTACGGGGCAGGTAGGGCTGCTAAGTGTATGGGCCGGTAGGGGTGCCAAGTGTATGGGGCAGGTAGGGGTGCCAAGTGTATGGGGCAGGTAGGGGTGCCAAGTGTACGGGGCAGGTAGGGGTGCCAAGTGTACGGGGCAGGTAGGGGTGCCAAGTGTATGGGGCAGGTAGGGGTGCCAAGTCTATGGGGCAGGTAGGGGTGCCAAGTGTATGGGGCAGGTAGGGGTGCCAAGTGTATGGGGCAGGTAGGGGTGCCAAGTGTATGGGGCAGGAAGGGGTGCCAAGTGTACGGGGCAGGTAGGGGTGCCAAGTGTACGGGGCAGGTAGGGGTGCCAAGTGTACGGGGCAGGTAGGGGTGCCAAGTGTACGGGGCTGGTAGGGCTTGCCAAGTGTATGGGGCAGGTAGGGGTGCCAAGTGTACGGGGCAGGTAGGGGTGCCAAGTGTACGGGGCAGGTAGGGCTTGCCAAGTGTATGGGGCAGGTAGGGCTTGCCAAGTGTATGGGGCAGGTAGGGGTGCCAAGTGTACGGGGCAGGTAGGGGTGCCAAGTGTACGGGGCTGGTAGGGGTGCCAAGTGTATGGGGCAGGTAGGGGTGCCAAGTGTACGGGGCAGGTAGGGCTTGCCAAGTGTATGGGGCTGGTAGGGGTGCCAAGTGTATGGGGCAGGTAGGGGTGCCAAGTGTATGGGATAGGTAGGGGTGCCAAGTGTATGGGGGAAGGTAGGGGAGCCAAGTGTATGGGCTGGTAGGGGTGCCAAGTGTATGGGCTGGTAGGGGTGCCAAGTGTATGGGGCTGGTAGGATTGCCAAGTGTATGGGCCAGGTAGGGGTGCCAAGTGTATGGGGCAGGTAGGGGAGCCAAGTGTACGGGGCAGGTAGGGGTGCCAAGTGTATGGGGCAGGTAGGGGTGCCAAGTGTACGAGGCAGGTAGGGGTGCCAAGTGTATGGGGCAGGTAGGTGTGCCAAGTGTATGGGGCAGGTAGGGGTGCCAAGTGTATGGGGCTGGTGGGGGTGCCAAGTGTATGGGCTGGTAGGGGTGCCATGTGTATGGGCTGGTAGGGGTGCCAAGTGTATGGGCTGGTAGGGGTGCCAAGTGTATGGGCTGGTAGGGGTGCCAAGTGTATGGGCTGGTAGGGGTGCCAAGTGTGTGGGCTGGTAGGGGTGCCAAGTGTATGGGCTGGTAGGGGTGCCAAGTAAACGGGGCAGGTAGGGGTGCCAAGTGTATGGGCTGGTAGGGGTGCCAAGTGTACGGGGCAGGTAGGGGTGCCAAGTGTATGGGCTGGTAGGGGTGCCAAGTGTGTGGGTTGGTAGGGGTGCCAAGTGTATGGGCTGGTAGGGGTGCCAAGTGTATGGGCTGGTAGGGGTGCCAAGTGTATGGGGCAGGTAGGGGTGCCAAGTGTATGGGCTGGTAGGGGTGCCAAGTGTATGGGGCAGGTAGGGGTGCCAAGTGTATGGGCTGGTAGGGTTGCCAAGTGTATGGGCTGGTAGGGGTGCCAAGTGTATGGGCTGGTAGGGGTGCCAAGTGTATGGGATGGTAGGGGTGCCAAGTGTATGGGCAGGTAGGGGTGCCAAGTGTATGGGCTGGTAGGGGTGCCAAGTGTATGGGGCAAGTAGGGGTGCCAAGTGTATGGGGCAGGTAGGGGTGCCAAGTGTATGGGGCTGGTGGGGGTGCCAAGTGTGTGGGGCAGGTAGGGGTGCCAAGTGTGTGGGGCAGGTAGGGGTGCCAAGTGTATGGGGCAGGTAGGGTTGCCAAGTGTACGGGGCAGGTAAGAGTGCTCATTATATGGTTGGGGGAAGGGTGCCAAGTGCAAGTCACCACCGCCAGGATATCATTGTGTCTGCATCACACATGGCACAATAGTGTTCGGGTTGTTATCATTGCATATGACACCATTGTTTAAGACACCATCCTATCGAAGACTCTCGTGTATGACACCGTCGAACATGGCTCCATAGTGTGACACACCGTCGAACATGGCTCCATAGTGTGACACACCGTCATCTAAGATTCTAAGGCACTATCATGCATGAAATATTCGCGTGAGAAACTATCGTGTATGTCCTCCACATGATGGCATCAGCTCATATGTCAACTAGTGTATGACACCATCGTGTATGTAAACATCGTGACTGACTCCGTAGTGTATGACACCACCCTGTATGTGAATTTTATGTATGACGCCATCGTGTATGACACCACCCTGTCTGTGAACTTTATGTATGACACCATCATGTATGAAACCATCGTGTACCACACTTGTCACACACACACACACACTCTGGAGGTAAACTGACCTTCGTGGACGATCCATTGGCATGAGATAACTGCTTGCTGCTGCACCACTTATATTCACAGGGCTAAAGAACTTATTAGTGTTAAGTACTCACTAAAGTACACCAAATACAGAGGCGCTGAGCAAAATTATTAAGTCACACGAAAAAGTCAGTGAGTACATCAATCAATCACTCAATCACTCATCAATTCACTGATCAAGGCCGACCAGTGTCGTCTACAGCAACAAAAGGCTAAATGGAGCCTTTTATCTACCATACCAAGTGCAGGCGTGAGATCAAACTCACTAATACACGTGAACACATACAGTACAGTACAGTACTAGGTACAAGACGCTTAAAATTAACTGGAAGATAAGAGTGGAAGCTTATAACTAACTGGAAAATGGTATTGAAGGCTTATAATTAACTGAAGTATCAGAGTGGAGGCTTATAATTAACTGGAGTATGACGGAGGAGACTAATATTTAACTGGATTAAAGTAGGAATGAATTATAACTAATGGAGTGTGACTGAGAAGCTTATATATAATTAATAGTGGATAAGACATAATTAATAGGAGATAAGACATAATTAATAGCAGATAAAGACTTATAAGTAGTAGTAGAGAGAATTTATAATTAATAGCAGATAAGATGTTTAATTAAAAGCAGAGAAGACTTAATTAATATTAAGGCTGTAAACTGTAAAGGCTTATAATTAATACTAGGAAAAATCTATAATTACAAAAGAGAGAAACTTAAAATTAACAAGAACTAACAGTAATTGGGCTTAGTACTATATTAACAAAACCTAACAAAACCAACAAAATTTAACACTAACAAGACCTAGTATTAAAAACTTTGCCGAATATTAACAACAAGATTTAACACTAACAAGACCAACCATAAAGAAGTTTGCCTAACATTAACGACAAGACCTAAAGTTAACAACATCTAACATTAATAACAAACCTTAATAATAAAAGTAGTACTGAAAACATTAACAAGATCTAATGTAAAAATGAGCAAATATTAACAACATTTAACATTAAGAATCTATAACACGAAAAGAACTAACTATAAAGACCTAATATTATTAAGAACCAACATTAACAAATAAAGTATTAATAGTGAGTTCTAATGTTAACAAGACCTAACATCAATAAGACCTAATGTTAACAGACCAGATATTAACAAGACGACCTATGACTAGCAACCCCTGGTATTGAAGAGATCTAACATTAACAATAAGATCTAACATTTAACAAGAAGACCATATATTAACAGGCCTTAAGTTAAATAAGACCTATTATCAACAAGACTTAACATTAACCTCAACAATTAACATTAACAAAACCCAACATAAATAAGATCTAACATTAGCAAAAACTCACATTAACACGGAAGCCAGTTAGAGAAATAAAGTTAAATTTCCTGTGTTTTCCATCCACCCATCAAATCCACTTGTTAAATTGAGTTTTAGTTAATGTTAGATCGTATTTCATTTGGGTTTTGTTAATGTTAATTGTTGCGGTTAATATTAAGTCTTGTTGGTAACAGGTCTTACTTAACTTAGGGCTTGTGGTCATGGATCGTTCTGATATTAACATGACCATACATTAACGGGACAAAGTATCAATAACATGCCATGTCATTAACTACAAGATATAGCAATATTAACAAGATCTAAACAACAAGAATTAAGATTAACAAGCCCTAACATTAACCCACAAAAAAATAAGAAATAATATTAACAAAAAGAACTAAAATTAACATCAACACCTAATGTTAACATCAAAACCTAAATTTAATGATAACCCTGACAATATTAATGAATCAAAATTAACATTCGGGAAACCTAACATTAACAACACCAAGCATTAATAGCAAGACAATTAGTAGCATAAAATATTAACAAGACTAACATAAAGACCTAAACTAACAAGACCTACAATACCTCACATATATAAGTTTTAACATTTAAGTCTTGACCGAAAATTAACATAAGCTAACATCAGCAGCAAAAACTAATATTAACATCAAGACCTAACTTTAACTCAAACGACCTAATTAACAAGACCGAAAGTAAAAAAAAATTAAGCTTATACTTAACAAAGCTTAAAATCAACAAAACCTAAGATTAACAAGACCTAACATTAATAACAAGACCTAACATTAACAACAAGACCTAACATTAACAAGACCTAACATTAACAACAAGACCTAACATTAACAACAAGACCTAACATTAACAACAAGATCTAACATTAACAACAAGACCTAACATTAACAACAAGACCTAACATTAACAACAAGACCTAACATTAACAACAAGACCTAACATGAACAACAAGACCTAACATTAACAACAAGATCTAACATTAACAACAAGACCTAACATTAACAAGATCTAACATTAACAACAAGACCTAACATTAACAACAAGACCTAACATTAACAACAAGACCTAACATTAACAAGATCTAACATTAACAACAAGACCTAACATTAACAACAAGATCTAACATTAACAACAAGACCTAACATTAACAACAAGACCTAACATTAACAACAAGACCTAACATTAACAACAAGACCTAACATTAACAACAAGACCTAACATCAACAACAAGACCTAACATTAACAACAAGACCTAACATTAACAACAAGACCTAACATCAACAACAAGACCTAACATTAACAACAAGACCTAACATTAACAACAAGACCTAACATTAACAACAAGACCTAACATTAACAACAAGACCTAACATTAACAACAAGACCTAACATTAACAAGAAGACCTAACATTAACAACAAGACCTAACATTAACAACAAGACCTAACATTAACAACAAGACCTAACATTAACAAGATCTAACATTAACAACAAGACCTAACATTAACAACAAGACCTAACATTAACAACAAGACCTAACATTAACAACAAGACCTAACATTAACAAGATCTAACATTAACAACAAGACCTAACATTAACAACAAGACCTAACATTAACAACAAAACCTAACATTAACAAGATCTAACATTAACAACAAGACCTAACATTAACAACAAGACCTAACATTAACAACAAGACCTAACATTAACAAGATCTAACATTAACAACAAGACCTAACATTAACAACAAGACCTAACATTAACAACACGACCTAACATTAACAAGATCTAACATTAACAACAAGATCTAACATTAACAACAAGATCTAACGTTAACAACAAAACCTAACATTAACAACAAGACCAAACATTAACAACAAGACCTAACATTAACAAGATCTAACATTAACAACAAGACCTAACATTAACAACACGACCTAACATTAACAAGATCTAACATTAACAACAAGATCTAACATTAACAACAAGATCTAACGTTAACAACAAAACCTAACATTAACAACAAGACCTAACATTAACAACAAGACCTAACATTAACAAGATCTAACATTAACAACAAGACCTAACATTAACAACAAGATCTAACGTTAACAACAAAACCTAACATTAACAACAAGACCTAACATTAACAAGATCTAACATTAACAACAAGACCTAACATTAACAACAAGATCTAACGTTAACAACAAAACCTAACATTAACAACAAGACCTAACATTAACAACAAGACCTAACATTAACAACAAGACCTAACATTAACAACAAGACCTAACATTAACAACAAGATCTAACATTAACAACAAGACCTAACATTAACAACAAGACCTAACATTAACAACAAGACCTAACATTAACAACAAGACCTAACATTAACAACAAGACCTAACATTAACAACAAGACCTAACATTAACAACAAGACCTAACATTAACAACAAGACCTAACATTAACAAGATCTAACATTAACAACAAGACCTAACATTAACAACAAGACCTAACATTAACAACAAGACCTAACATTAACAACAAAACCTAACATTAACAAGATCTAACATTAACAACAAGACCTAACATTAACAACAAGACCTAACATTAACAACAAGACCTAACATTAACAAGACCTAACATTAACAACAAGACCTAACATTAACAACAAGTTCTAACATTAACAACAAGACCTAACATTAACAACAAGACCTAACATTAACAACAAGACCTAACATTAACAACAAGACCTAACATTAACAACAAGACCTAACATTAACAACAAGACCTAACATCAACAACAAGACCTAACATTAAAAACAAGACCTAACATTAACAACAAGACCTAACATTAACAACAAGACCTAACATCAACAACAAGACCTAACATCAACAACAAGACCTAACATTAACAACAAGACCTAACATTAACAACAAGACCTAACATTAACAACAAGACCTAACATTAACAACAAGACCTAACATTAACAACAAGACCTAACATTAACACAAGACCTAACATGAACAACAAGACCTAACATTAACAACAAGATCTAACATTAACAACAAGACCTAACATTAACAAGATCTAACATTAACAACAAGACCTAACATTAACAAGATCTAACATTAACAACAAGACCTAACATTAACAAGATCTAACATTAACAACAAGACCTAACATTAACAAGATCTAACATTAACAACAAGACCTAACATTAACAACAAGACCTAACATTAACAACAAAACCTAACATTAACAAGATCTAACATTAACAACAAGACCTAACATTAACAACAAGACCTAACATTAACAACAAGACCTAACATTAACAAGATCTAACATTAACAACAAGATCTAACATTAACAACAAGACCTAACATTAACAACAAGACCTAACATTAACAAGATCTAACATTAACAACAAGACCTAACATTAACAACAAGATCTAACGTTAACAACAAAACCTAACATTAACAACAAGACCTAACATTAACAACAAGACCTAACATTAACAAGATCTAACATTAACAACAAGACCTAACATTAACAACAAGACCTAACATTAACAACAAGACCTAACATTAACAACAAGACCTAACACTAACAACAAGACCTAACACTAACAACAAGACCTAACATTAACATCCAGACCTAACATTAACAACAAGACCTAACATTAACAACAAGACCTAACATTAACAACAAGACCTAACATTAACAACAAGACCTAACATTAACAACAAGACCTAACATTAACAGCAAAGACCTAACATTAACAACAAAACCTAACATTAACATCCAGACCTAACATTAACAACAAGACCTAACATTAACAACAAGACCTAACATTAACAACAAGACCTAAGATTAACAGCTAAGACCTAACATTAACAACAAGACCTAACATTAACAGCTAAGACCTAACATTAACAACAAGACCTAAGCTTAACAGCTAAGACCTAACATTAACAACAAGACCTAACATTAACAACAAGACCTAACATTAACAACCAGACCTAATATTAACAACAAGACCTAACATTAACAACAAGATCTAACATTAACAACAAAACCTAACATTAACATCCAGACCTAACATTAACAACAAGACCTAACATTAACAATCAGACTTCGAGTTAACTTGATATAATAATGACGAAATACCAAACAACATGAAGAAATCCAACAAAAGCATTATTATATTACCAAGAAGACAAACTGTTAACAAAAATAGTATTAACATCCCTAACATTAACGCTTTTTAACATTCAAAAGGCTAAATACTAACAATAACTAACATAAACAAGTACTATCGTTAACAATTTTAACCTGAACTAGGTCTTATTATAAACAAGTTGACGATAATAAGAGGTTAACACGGACACGATCTAACATTAACACGAGGTCATATTAACAAAAAATAACATTAATGAGTCTATGCTACCACGAACCATCAAAATGATTAGAAAATACTAACAAGAGCTAACATTAACATAAGTAAATATTAACAGAAGCAACCACTAACAATAACTAACATGATAAATAATACAATCAAAAGCTGAATTTAACAAGAGCCATCATTAATAATGTTTATATTTAACAAAGACCGTCAAAAGCACTAGCTAACATCAACAAAACCTAACATAAATAAGAACTACATTTAACAAAAGCTATAATTAATTATACCTAACATTAACAATTACAAAAGCTAGGAATAACAATAGCTAACATAAACGACAGCTAACAAACTAAAACAAACTGTACCTAACATTATTAACAGCTACATTAACAATACCTAATATCAGGAAAAACTAAAAACTAACATTAACTAACAAACACAAACCTAATATTAAAAATAACTAACATTAAATATACCTAGTAATAATTCTCTACACTTTACATTAACTAACATTAATAATAAGTAACATTAACCAAAGCTAGCATTAACAATACCTAACATTAACTGGAACTAAGATTAACCAAAGCTAACATTAAAAATACTCAATATTCAGATGAGCTAACATTGACTAAACCTCAGCTAAAATTAACAAACCATAACAATATACTGTAAGTGTCGATATTAGTACTGTTATACCTAATATTGGCAAACATTAATCTAAACTAGCATTAACCAGAGCTAATATTAACAAGAGCTAACTTAACCTTGCCCTAACCAGAACTAATATTAACAAAAGGTGACAATAACCTGATCTAACATCAACAATTCTTAATATTAACTTTACTTAACATGAGCTAATATTAACCAGAGCTAATTAAAAAAAACATTATCTATACCTATCATGAGTAAACATTAACCAGAACTAACATTAACGGGACCTAACAGTGTGAGCTTCCATTAACAGAAGCTAACATTAACCAGTCAACATTAACCGGTGCTACTTTAACCAGACCTAACATTAACAGGAACTAATATTAACAAGTTAACATTAACCAGAGCTAACATTAACAGGAGCTAACATTAACAGGAGCTAACATTAACCAGAGCTAACATTAACAGGAGCTAACATTAACCAGAGTATAACATTAACAGGAGCCAACATTAACAACAGCTAACATTATCCAGAACTAACATTAACAGAAGCTAAAATTAACAAGTTAACATTAACCGGAGCTAGCATTATAAAGTAGCATTAACCAGAGTTAACATTAACAGAAGCTAACATTAACCAGACCAAACGTTAATCAGAGCTAACATCGACCAGAGTTCACAATAACCAGAGCTAACGTCAACAAGGACTAACATTAAGAAGTAACATTAATCCGAGCTAACATTAATCAGTTAACATTAACAAGAACTAATATTAACAGGAGCTAACATTAATCCGAGTTAACATTAATCAGAGATAATATTAACAAAAGCTAACATTAACAGGAGCTAACATTAATGTGAGCTAACACTGACCAGGGTTAACATTAATCATAGCTAACATTAACCAGAGCTAATATTAACAAGACCTAACATTAACAATACCTAACATTAACAGGAGCTAACATTAACCAGAGTTAACACTAACCAGAGCTAACATCAGCAAGAAATAACATTAAGAGCTAACATTAACAAGATCTAACATTAACCAAAGCTAACATTAACAGGAGTTAACATTAACCAGCGCTAACATTAACCAGAGCTAACATCAGCAAGAAATAACATTAAGAGCTAACATTAACAAGATCTAACATTAACCAGAGCTAACATGAAGAAGTAACATTAACCAGATCTAACATTAACAGGAGCTAACATTAACCAGAGCTAACATCAGCAAGAAATAACATTAAGAGCTAACATTAACAAGATCTAACATTAACCAGAGCTAACATGAAGAAGTAACATTAACCAGAGCTAACATGAAGAAGTAACATTAACCAGATCTAACATTAACAGGAGCTAACATTAACCGGAGCTAACAGTCAATAAACCACGTCACACACACAAGCAGGGCAAAGGCGTCTCAATATTGGCGGAGGCGGAAAACAAAGTACAATACAGTACAAGAACAGTGTATTTACTGAGACACCAAAAATAAGTGTATATTAATTATAATACTAAAGTAGGTGATAGTATAGAGACGGTCAGAGGTCAAATGGGACCTACCCTGCCCCCTCACCCTCCCTTAAGTAGTATTTGACCCCCAATCTAACTAGAAGGATTGGGGGGGGGGGGGGGGGAATCCAGTAACCCTTGAGAGAGGTGGTGGGGGAGGGGGGGCATTTGACCAGTGACCGTTAGAGAGATTTGCTGGTCGCCTTCACTTTCTGGGGTGAGCAAAACATCGCCAGCTAATTCACTCCAACACACGGAAGATCAACAACAGCAAAAAAAAGTCAGTTTCAATCCATCACATGACATCATTCGTAAGGAGAAAAAAAAAGCTAATATTTTGTAAGAAGTTTAATAATCAAACGAATATAAAAAAGGAGGTGAGATCAAAGATAATCATTAAGTAAACAAATCGCAACTCTCAAAATCAAGAGAAGTCAATATTGGAAACACAAGGCATCACTCCCCACTCAGTGTCTTATGGAACACTCCTCTGTTGCTCCTCTTATATACTGTATATATACAAGAGCGACAACCCAGCGGGAACTCCATCTTGTTTCAACATTAATCCAAATTGAAACATTGTCATACTACTGTTTCAACATTAGATCGACAATGAAGCTTTTGTGATTGCTTCAACAGTGAGTCGACGTTGAAACAATGCAGTTGTTTCAACGTCGACTCAACAGTGAAGCAACATTAAGTATTGTTCCAACGGTGAATGAATCTACGTCAAAACAATGCCCTCGCTTCAACATCAGATCGACAGTGAAACAACAAGTAACTATATTGTTTCAACATAGATCTACTTTGAAACAATGTCGTCATTTCAATGTGAAATTGACACTGAAACAACATGGCGTCTCTGCTGGGAACCTTTAGAAGGGTTTGCCGGCTGGGCTCTACACTAAGTGAAACAACTCCTACCAAACATCAATTCTCACCAAGCCAATAAAAACAATAAAGCACACAATGGCAGAAAAACTGTCTCCAAACACCACGTCACGAACCCCATTTTCTTAGCATGGGCAACCGAGGTACTTACACACCCGCGTTCTGTGACGTACTTACAAGTGATCAACCACAATCCGGTTTCGCCCCGATTTTGAAGCACATTTTAGCCAGGGGAGAGTTTAGCTTGGCTTAAGGCTGTTGAAGGTGGTGGTGGTGGTAGTTGTGGTAGTACGGTTGAACCAGCCGATGACTAGAAGGCAATAAGTGGGTTACTATTTTTTATGGACTGACAATATCATTAAAAAAAATGTTTTTGCATGAGACAAAAGGGAGCGTCCGAATTCTTAAAAACAGCACATGGTGGGGCTGTTGTAGTGTTGTTTGGTTGTTGTTAATACAGTCAACATCCAACTGGTTCTTAGTTTGTTGATTTTTTTTAATCTGGAAGAGTGACATATATCAAACAAGAACCTGACTGACTGGCTGGCTGCCTGTCTGCTCAACTGGGCACTGTTTGCCAGAATTCGGGCCTTTGTGTTGTGACTCAGTCTCTAGAGAGCAGTGAATAATAGTACCTACTCCTCATCAACACAACACATCCATATCATGCCTATTGTTTTCTCTTTTTTGGTGGCACAGATGATCTTGGTGCAGTAAAAATCCTGAAAACTAAATTTTAAAATGGGGAAGGTTAAATTACTAGTTTTGTACATATCCCCACCCCCCAGCTGTCAAGATGTTGCTCGCCAAATGTCTGTTTGTCTATATGTTATGAAAATATTGTCTGATTTTGATATCTGTAATCATGAGGTGTCCGTAAAAAATATTAATCTGTGATCATAAGCGGTCTGTTATCAAAAATAATTCGTCTGTAATAATAAAAACAACCATGTATTTCAAATTCATCAAAACCAATACATTTACAAGTTTTCTATATAACCTGACGACACTCACAAAGGGTGTATAGAGATGGGTGCCGTGTGCCAAACCGTCTTTAAATTTGGTCACAACTTTTGCCTCAGGATCGCATTCTGGGTGATATTTTAAGACGAGCAGTGCTGAAGGCGTGTAGAGGACAGCCCCTTATACTGCACCTCACCTTGCAGTATATACCAGGGATTAGGGCATACAGTTTCAAAAAGTCCTTAAAAGTTATATTTCCCGTAACTGTTGATATCTGAGAGCGAATACAACTAGTTCATTTATGCTAGGACACAGGGATGCCGGCGAATTAAATTACATTAAAATTAAAACAAAAATTAAATTAAAATAATAAATACATCAAATAACAAAATCAAAACAAAAGCTTTAAATTTACAAAGATTCTTAAAGGTTCATACGTTAAATATCCCACAACAAGATGTATTTGTCGTCACGTATATATTTCGCTCATTTATATTAGGTTATGACTCACAATTAACGGCGGATAGCGTACAAATGACCCGACTTTGGAATTCTGTCATATATTACAGTATGTGTGTGTGTGTGTTTTCTAATTTCATCCGAGATTCTTAAGACCTCACGTGATAATTTTCTTCCTCGTACCGGGTATAAGAGAACCGCATCGAGTTACCTTAAGATTTTGGGTACAATTTAGAAGCTATATACAGCTATAGGAAAATGTTACCTTAAGAACCTTTGAGAAACTAACCCAACCCTCGACTTGCTGTACAGTGGTTCGCTACATTCCCCTACACCCTTCTTATAACAAAAACAAAAATTTCGACTCGTCACAAAAACAGAAAATTATGTCTTACGATAATGGCATGTTTAGTATAAGAACAAAACCATTATTATGTTAAAAATGAATACAAAAAACAGAATGATTTATGACCAAGACGAAGATCTGCCCCGGAAAAACCAAGACGGGTGGTTGACAGTGGCAGAGGTCCAAGTTGACTATGGCGCACTGTCAACTACCACACTTTGTACCACACTGTAAACTACCACACCTTGTACCACACTATCAACCACCACACTTTGTACCACACTGTCAACTACCACACCTCGTACCACACTATCAACTACCACACCTCGTACCACACTATCAACTACCACACCTCGTACCACACTATCAACCACCACACCTCGTACCACACTATCAACCACCACACCTCGTACCACACTATCAACCACCACACCTCGTACCACACTATCAACTACCACACCTCGTACCACACTATCAACCACCACACCTCGTACCACACTATCAACCACCACACCTCGTACCACACTATTAACTACCACACCTCGTACCACACTATCAACTACCACACCTCGTACCACACTATCAACTACCACACCTTATGGTTCAGGTTTCATCACATGTATACATTAAACTACATATTGTAAAGCTTTAACCATAACGTCGGTTGTCAACTATAAGATGACTCGTTGACCGACTAACAGGGAAGTCTTCTCTCTCACCTCTTGCCTGTTTAAGCCACAAGATCTTCCCCTAATCACTCTCGTGTTACTGAACAAGTCTATATGTCAAAGAACCCCCAGAAAATATATTGAAGTAATTTATATTAAAGTTTCATTAAATATCATCCATAACGCCACACGCTGCGCTAATACGAGCTGGTCACATCTTAGTATGGTGGGGGGAGCTGTGTGGGGGAGGGGGAGAGGGCGGGGGAGGGAATGGGGGGTAAAGGAGGCAGGGAGAGAGGAAGGATGATGAAGGCAGGGTGTGTGTGTGTGTGTGTGTGTGTGGGAGGTTGTTAGTGTGAGTGTGTGTGTGTGGGAGGTTATTGATGTGTGTGTGTGGGAGGTTGTTGGTGTGTGTGTGTGTGTGGGAGGTTGTTGGTGTGTGTGTGTGTGTGTGTGTACGCCCAATGGTGGTGGCGGTAGGTAATGGTGGTGGTGGAAGGTAATGGTGGTGGTGGTAGGTAATGGTGGTAGTATTGATAGTGGTATGATTATTCCACACAGGTGTTAACTGCACAATTGTGTCAATCAGGTGGCAACATTAAGTTAGGTATGATTTAGTAGAGTTAATTTAGGTTAGGTTAAGATTTTTACCTCAAGGAAACTAGATTAACCTAAATAGCCTACCTAACCTTAACCTAAACTAACCTAACGGAACGTACTGATAACTACACCTAACATAATTTAACTGAATCTAACCTAAATATAACCTAACCTAATCTAACCTATATCTTTCAACAAATGATGTTAAAAATATGAGTGACAGGAATGACCACACACACAACGTAAACGTATGGGTCACCAGCCTGGTCGTCTTCTCTCAACTCCACCCAACAACGCCAGCTAGAGAAGGTACAGAAAAGGGCCTGCAGAATCATGCTCGGCGCTGACTACTCCGGCTACACTAACGCTCTCTCCACCCTGGAAATGCCATCCCTCAGTGACCTCCACCACCAAGCACTAGCAAAGTTTGGCAGTGTACTACTGCACCATCCTCGTCATCGCCACCTCCTGCCACCAGCAGTCCCCCGCCCACCTCGCGCAGTCCGCCACTACAACAAAATTCAGCCCATAAGAGCCCGCACTGATAGATATAAGAACAGCACCATCCCATCTATTGTTAAAATAATAAACAACTCCTGATTTACTGTATGTACTGTACAGCCCTGTAAATGTATTGAACGCATATCATTATGTCTAAATCACATTTAAGTTCGTATATTTTCAGCCACCGGCTGCAACTCTATTAATAAACCGTTTATTATTATTATTATTACACACACACACACACACACACACACACACACACACATACGTACGTTAAATTGGGATAATTACGAAATAGCTATAATTTCCATAATCTTAATATATTAACTTTGTTACGAGAATTCAAACAGGACTATCTGCTACAGCAGTGAATGACGTCTTATATGAACCTGTACATAGTTTACTCTAAAGGGACTCATTTGGCAAAAAACATCAAGTGTGCTTCAGACATACACATACATTTTTTTTTCACGGGGATTGGTTCACCCGGGCACAGGTCAACGACCACATCAGGGCTCAGGGGGCGAAAAAAAAAAGATAAATTAAAAATAGAAAGGAAAAGGTTATATTAATCTACACCGAGAAGATGCCGGAAAACCAGCTTTTTAAAGTGAGACAAATTGTATGAGTATGGAAACACAGAAGATGGCAGAGTATTCAACAGTTTGGCTGTGTGAGGAAAGAAGGATGTACTATAACGGGTTATTATAGTGTGACCGACAGCCACAGAGAAATGGTGGGCACCGCGGGCAAGACGAGTGTTACGAGCCCACGGACTTGCCGGCGGTACACAGGATGCCAAATCCCCTGAACATTGCCCGTTAAAGTTCCTGTAAAAGAGAGAGTGAAGCAACATAACGGCGAAGAGAAAAGGGAAGAAAGATTATCAACTAAAGGAGGAAAGTTAATAAGACGAAATGCCTTTGATTCCACCCTATCTAACAGTTGGACAGAAGAAGAGCCGCCGCCCCAGACATGAGAGCAGTACTCCAAGTTAGGACGAATGAATCCCTTATATACTGTACGTACGTAAAAACATGCATACATACATACATACACACCTACATAAATACATATATACCGTACATACATACATACATACATACATACCGTACATTCATGCATACATACCGTACATAAATACATACATACCGTACATACATACCGTACATACATACATACATACATGCAGACATACATACCGTACATAAATACATACATACCGTACATACAGACATACATACATACAGACATACATACATACATACATAGAGACATACATACCGTACATACAGACAGACACAGTGTATATCCGTGCCTCCAGTATAATCATAAAGATAACATCAGGCGGCTAAATCATATATATCTATGAATATACATAAGTTCACCAGCATCACATATATCCTCTTGATGACCACAACTACCACTACTACCACCATTACTACTACTACTACTACTACGATACTTCCACTATCAATCCTATTATCACTATCACTACTATCACCACCACCACCACCAGCACACCTGCCCACGCAAACACCTGAATTCTGTAATGCCATGAAAGTCACTGCCACACACGCGAGAGAGAGAGAGAGAGAGAGAGAGAGAGAGAGAGAGAGAGAGAGAGAGAGAGAGAGATGAGAAAGATTGGGAGGGAGAAAGATGGAGAGAGGGAGGGAGGGGTAAAGGGACAGGTGTGGCCAGGTGTCGCCCTCCCTCATATATTCTACCCCTCCCTTAACACGCGTCAAACAGGAAGTGTGGGCGGAAGTGTTCCCTCCATCCCACACACCCCTCCTTCCCTCCCACACTCTTTACTTCCCTCCCCCACACCCCTCCTTCCCTCCCCCACACCCCTCCTTCCCTCCCACATAGCCCCTCCTTCCCTCCCACATACCCTTACGCCACACCCCTCCCCTCCTTCCCTCCCCCACGTCCCTCCTTCCCTCCCACACACCCCTCCTTCCCTCCCACAAACCCTTACGCCACACCCCTCCCCTCCATCCCTCCCACACGTCCCTCCTTCCCTTCCCCACACCCCTCTCTTTCTGCCCCCCCCCCCCCACCCCACCACCACCACCACAGCTGCTCTCTGGTTCAAAGACCTACACGACCCCCCCCCCCCCCAGAACATTAGAATACATAATCTATCAGCACACACACACACACACACAGCCACTCCACTACGACAAATATATTAAGCTTCACAGGAAAAGTTTGTTCGTTAAGTTCTACAATTTTTATAGAAGGAAAAATTCATGTATATATTGTACTACACAGATCTGGTGATGATAAATTATATATATATAGTACAGTAGGTCCGAGTTTATTATACTTGTTGCGCTCTCTCTCTCTCTCTCTCTCTCTCTCTCTCTCTCTCTCTCTCTCTCTCTCATACACTCAAGTTGACGGCCAAACTGACGTCACATTTACTACTCGTATATAATGTGTTTTCTCATCTCTAGTAAGCGAGAAACAATTGCAGTTTAAAAAGTTTTTTTTAGAGGTAATCTGAAAATTCGTAAACATCTACTGTTTGTATGTATGTTCAGCAGAATAGGTATAATTGCATGCAACAATGTAAGGTGAGAAGATAACCTCCTGATACGATGTGCAGAGGTAAGAGAAACAATGATTATATAATACTGAGGTGAGGCCACTGGTTGGCTATTACTGGTATTATTATTATTATTATTATTAGTATTATTATTATTATTATTAGTAGTAGTAGTAGTAGTAGTAGTAGTAGTAGTAGTAGTAGTCAAAGCCGACAACAGTGCAGATATTGACTATGAGGCTACTGTCACTGAATGCCGCATAGATCTGCGGCTCAACTAACTCAACACAGCTAGGATAGCTACTTATGTATTAGGATATTTAATATTAAGGCAAATAAATGGTGGCGAAGGTGTGGCTATTGGGGGAGGCTGGAGGCCACGTAGTAGTAGTAGTAGTAGTAGTAAAAAAAAAAAAAGTAGTAGTAGAAGTAGTAGTAGTAGTAGTAACGTATCGTAATCTCGCTCGTATGGCGGTCAGTGCAGTTTATCCTCCGGTAGTTTAACCATAATTCAAGACCCCAAGGAGCTACAAGAATCATACTCGATAGAATATAGTCACCAGGTCAACCAATAGAACAGCTCATTAAGGTCAAGAGGTCAAACATTGAAAGTCAGAGCTCTCAGGTAAACATCACCCTGCAAAAGGAATGACGACCTTACTATGTATCCAGTGACTGACTAAATTAATAGACCGCAGTCAAAATAGTGACCCAGCTGAAACCTAAACTAACCTACTGGGTTCCCAATGGTCCCCTATCCGAGTAGTTAGGTTAGGTTAGGAGCCTATTCAAATAGTCACCCTTATGATGACTAACTATAACTCGTCAGTCAGTCAGTCAGTCAATGAGTCACACTGGCAGCGTCAACTCTCAGTCAGTCATCCTCATGTGTATGTTCAGTCCTTCATTGTTTCTTAAGCTGGACATATTTATTACTGTCTAAATATACCCTGGTTGCTTCTTCTTCCTCCTCTTACTCCTTCTTCTCCTCCTACCTCCACCTTCACTATCTCTTCCTCCTCCTTAGCTTCCTCCACCTTCACCATCTCCCTTTTTCCCTGTACCTCCTCCACCTCCTTCGCTTCCTCCACCTTCATTATCTCCCTTTTTCCCTGTACCTCCTCCACCTCCTTCGCTTCCTCCACCTTCACCATCTCCCTCTTTCCCTGTACCTCCTCCTCCTCCTGTTCCTTCTCTACCTCCTTGTTCGTCACCACCACCACCTTTAACTCACCAACTAGTTTTGTCATGCGCAACAAAATGGTGGCTAGAATCAACATGGCGGCCGGGGGGGGGGGGGCAGTAGGTAGGTTGGGGGGGGGGGGGGGAGAGCAGAGCGTAAAGCCGGCACTGTGGTCATGAGTGCCGCTGCTGCTGTGCCACCCGGGGATAACAGCCAGTGTGAGCAGCTTCATACGTGACTGCTGAATCTGAGTGCTGAGAGTTGAACATCATTACGATACGCTAACCTTCCCCAGCCACGTTACCTGGCTTTACTGACGCCCACACAATCTGACGCCCTCACGCCCTAACTCCCTGACGCCCTCACACTCTGACGCCCTCACACTCTGACGCCCTCACACTCTGACGCCCTCACACCCTGACGCCCTCACACCCTGACGCCCTCACACCCTGACGCCCTCACACCCTGACGCCCTCACACTCTGACGTCCTAACAATCAGACGCCCTCACACCCTGACGCCCTCACACCCTGGCGCCCTCACACTCTGACGCCCTAACAATCAGACGCCCTCACATCCTGACGCTCTGACACCCTCACACTATGACGCCCTAACACCATGACGCCTAAACACCCTGACGCTCTAACACCCTCACAATCTGACGCCCTCACGCCCTAACTCCCTGACGCCCTAACACAGACGCCCTCACACTCTGACGCCCCCACACTCTGACGCCCTCGCACTCTGACGCCCTCGCACTCTGACGCCCCCACACTCTGACGTCCTCACACTCTGACGCCCCCACACTCTGACGCCCCCACACTCTGACGCCCTCACACTCTGACGCCCTCACACTCTGACGCCCTCACACTCACTCACTGGAAGGTAGGTGTAAGGAACAGAGAGGAGGAAAAGATAGAAGGATGGAGAGAAAGTGAGGGAAGGAAAGATGGAGGGGTAGAAGGAATGTGAGAGGGAGAGATGGGAGGTATGGTGAGAGGTGAAGGAATGGTATGACATGCTGAAGGAGGGAGAAATGGAGGCTTAATGGAGGGAAAATGACAGAGGGATGAGTATGGTCATGGGTGGAGGGAAGGGTATAGGCAAGTTTAGGAAAGGATAATGGGATTGATTTTCGATTTTGATTTTGCCGCTTACAGCGGCTACTATATTGTGCACCCCACACTCATCCTGTGAGCGGTAGCGAAAAAAGGATTACAGAGTAGAGTTTACAACGGGTCATAATAATTAACCCCCGTAATGGGAGGAGTGGAGGGAAGGTGGGACAGAATGAGGGAAAGAAGAGGGAAGGGGAGAGAAGTGGGATGAAGGCGAAGGATGAAGAGGAGACAAGGCATGGTGAGGAAAGGAAGGAGAAGGTGAGAAATGGAGAAGAGGTGAGGGGTGAAGGGAAGGTGAGGGGTGAAGGGAAGGTGAGGGGTGGAGGGAAGGTGAGGGGTGGAGGGAAGGTGTGGGAGAGTAGAGGGAAGGAAGGAGGAGTGAAGGGAGGATCAACATCGACCAGTGTGGGCGGGGGTTGATTCGGGCCTGCGTCGAGTGTGGTGTGGGCGGGGACAGCCTCGCGGGGGATGTGCTGTCCAAGACGCTAACACAATCTGGGAGGAGCTAGGAGGCGTGGGGGGTGGCTAGGAGGCGTGGGGGAAGGCTGGGGGGCGTGGGGGAAGGTTGGGAGGCGTGGGGAGGAGCTAGGGGGTGTGGGGGAGACTAGGAGGCGTAAGGGAAGGCTGGGAGGCGTGGGGAGGAGCTAGGGGGTGTGGGGGGGGAGGCTAGGAGGCGTGGGAAGAGGCTAGGAGGCGTGATAGAAGGCTGGGAGGCGTGGGGAGGAGCTAGGGGGTGTGGGGGGAGGCTAGGAGGCGTGGGAAGAGGCTAGGAGGCGTGGGAAGAGGCTAGGAGGCGTGATAGAAGGCTGGGAGGCGTGGGGAGGATCTAGGGGGTGTGGGGGAGGCTAGGGGGCGTGGGAAAAGGCTAGGAGGCGTGAGGGAAGGCTGGGAGGCGTGGGGAGGAGTAGGAGGCGTGAGGGAAGGCGGGGAGGCGTGGGAAGGAGGTAGGAGTCGTGGGGGAAGGCTGGGAGGCGTGGGGAGGAGCTATGACACGTGTACAGGACCTGGGAGCGCTATACTTTATCAGTCATATATAAGAACTATGAGTGTATGAGGAGCTTTATCAGTCATATATGAGAACTATGAGTGTATGAGGAGCTTTATCAGTCATATATGAGAACTATGAGTGTATGAGGAACTTTACCAGTCATATATGAGAACTATGAGTGTATGGTGTGTTTAACCAGTAATAGTATATGAACCGAGATATCTTGAACACTATATCGCTATATCACTCATATAAGAACTTGAAAGTGTTTGGGGTGAAGGTGAGGGTTTACTGTCATATACGAACACCACCACCTGTAAGATAAGATAACAACCCTGACAAAGTGGCCACCACCCATCACAACCAACAACTGATTCAATGTGTCCTCTCAAGTTCGTTAATATATCATCTGTGAGGGATATTAACGCAGGAACAGGTAACACAGGTAATTTGTTTATTTGACAGGTGTGTGTGTGTGTGAGTGAGTGAAAGGATTGAAGGAAAGGATGAGAGAATGGAGTTGGCAACGCTGTTTTCTCCTCCCAACAAGCAGGATGATGACAGCTGCTGTAAACACACACACACGATGGTAGGTGGGTGGGGAGGAGGGTGTCTTAAGTTGTCCTACATCCAGTCACTCATTCACACACCCATACAATCACTCACTCATTCATACAAGCTCACACGGTTACTCATACAAACTCACTTATACACTCAATCTCATACACCCATTCACTTATACACGAGAGAGAGAGAGAGAGAGAGAGAGAGGCGCAGGACTTTTACCCCTGTGTGTGTGTAGGGAGGGGGGTGGGGTGGAGGCAAGGAGGAAGAGTTGTGAAGAGAGGAAGGAAGGGTAATGGAGGGAGGAAGTGATAGAGAGGGAGGAATATGGTAGAGGAAAGAAGGGAGAGAGAGTAATAGGGAGAGGAAGGAGGTGGTGGTGATGTAACGGAGAGTAATGAGGTAAAAACGGCAATAGAGAAGGAAGGAGATAATGGGAGAAGAGAAGGGAAAGAAATCAATAACGAGAGTAATGGTGTAAATAAATAAATACCCGGTAAATAAATAAGGAATTAAACATATATATATATAATTATCTGGGCGGGACAAGAGTATAGAAGGGTGGACTGATACAGGGCAATTACTTCCTCTATACGTAAATGGTAAATAATAATAATAATAATAATAATAATAATAATAATAATAATAATAATAATAATAATACAGATACTGAAATTCGAGACACTAGTATATATAATTATTTAACGAAAACGCACCTTAGGCAAAAATATGTCGGGAGGGAAAAAAACATAACCTGTGGACACGGGGAGAGGGAGGGAGAGAGAGAGAGAGAGAGAGAGAGAGAGAGAGAGAGAGAGAGAGAGAGAGATAACTACACTCTAATCGACATCACCACAAAACAACGAACACACTTGCTGGAGCTCCCTAAATATTCATTAACTGCAGGTGAGTGAGCCCAGGGGTGCGTGTTGTATACAGAGACGCCAGGCACGGAGTTAACTGAATAGCTTCTACCTTATGTCTACTCTGTTAGGTTATTATAGCATTATACGTTTGCTGGAGTGAAGACGACGGTTTGGTTTGATTAGGATAGATTAAGTATGGTGAAATACATATAAAATTAGGTTTGGTATATTAAGAACGTTAGTTTTAGTTAAAGGTTAGGTTTCAAGGGAGGCATTACAGTAACATTATGTATGAACGCTGGCTAAGGTACTCCCCCCCCCCCCATGCTCCCCGTTGTGCCTCCTGTTGTTATGTGCCGTTACCGTTATCACTTTTTTATCTTACTTCCCACGTCACTTCCGGAGGTGGTCTGCATTTTAATACTGATGTGCCAAATTTCTACTCCAACATGACAGATTACCACGTCTGTCCTCCAACACCTGCATCACATAACGATGCTTTAAAACTTCCACACAATGTTTAATATGATAGGTTCTGATCCAGAGTTACATTACGAACGGTTTCTTTTATAAATAACCAAACAAAACCACCTTTTTTTAACCGGCCTAACCAAACCAAACAAAACCACCTTTTTTAACCGGCCTAACCAAACCAAACAAAATCACCTTTTTTAACCGGCCTAACCAAACCAAACAAAACCACCTTTTTTAACCGGCCTAACCTAACCTAGCCCCCTTCATTAAGTAAACAGAACCTAGCAAATATATCATTCCCTATGAGTGGCACAGGACCCACGTTAGTGTGTTAGGACAGGAAGCTTCCACAGCACAAAACGATAACGTACTTTACTGACCTAAAAAATTGTAAATGTACTTTAAGGAAGTGTAAACTCATTATATAAACCCACTACGAGATCGGTACACACACACACACACACACACACACCTCAAAATTAGGCTACTTCTAGACTATCAGTAATATTCTGGCCATACTGTAAATCAAATAGAATTAGAACTAAGACCCATTAGAAAGAAAACTTATTATAACAGGAATAATTAGGTTTAGCTCTCAATCTTTAAGGTTAGGTTTGGTTAGGTTAGGTTAAATTAGGTTAGGTTAGTTTAAATTAGGTTAGGTTAGTTGAGGGTTAAACCGGACTGGAACCTATCTGACTACTTCAGCCCTAATGACCTGGTCCTTCTACCACACACTCCTGCACCACACACACTACACCTCCGTCGGCGTCCTGTGTGTATCAGTCCCGCGAGCCAACAACATTCTCCCCCGAAATTAGTTATTAATAATTCGTAGCCTGCCGTGTGGACTGTCACACACACACACCTCACACACACACACACACTCTCTCACACACACACACACACACACACACCACCGCTTACCTCAACACCTACACCGTTTGTTACACTCAACTGTTTCAATTAAGCTTCCCCATCAAGTACGTACACCATCCCCATCAAGTACGTACACTAGCCCCATCAAGTACGTACACTAGCCCCATCAAGTACGTACACTAGCCCCATCAAATACGTACACTAGCCCCATCAAGTACGTACACTAGCCCCATCAAGTACGTACACTAGCCCCATCAAGTACGTACACTAGCCCCATCAAATACGTACACTAGCCCCATCAAGTACGTACACGAGCCCCATCAAGTACGTACACTATCCCCATTAAGTACGTACACTCGCCTCATCAAGTACGTACACTAGTCACATCAAGTACGTACACTAGCCCCATCAAGTACGTACACTAGCCCCATCAAGTACGTACACTAGCCCCATCAAGTACGTACACTATCCCCATCAAGTACGTACACTAGCCCCATCAAATACGTACACTAGCCCCATCAAGTACGTACACTAGCCTCATCAAATACGTACACTAGCCCCATCAAGTACGTACACTAGCCCCATCAAGTACGTACACTAGCCTCATCAAGTACGTACACTAGCCACATCAAGTACGTACACCAGCCCCATCAAGTACGTACACTAGCCCCATCAAGTACGTACACCAGCCCCATCAAGTACGTACACTATCCCCATTAAGTACGTACACCAGCCCCATCAAGTACGTACACTAGCCCCATCAAGTACGTACACCAGCCCCATCAAGTACGTACACTAGCCCCATCAAGTACGTACACTAGTCACATCAAGTACGTACACTATCCCCATCAAATACGTACACTAGCCTCATCAAGTACGTACACTAGTCACATCAAGTACGTACACAAACCCCATCAAGTACGTACACTATCCCCATTAAGTACGTACACCAGCCCCATCAAGTACGTACACCAGCCCCATCAAGTACGTACACTAGCCCCATCAAGTACGTACACTAGTCACATCAAGTACGTACACCAGCCCCATCAAATACGTACACTAGCCCCATCAAGTACGTACACTAGCCCCATCAAGTACGTACACTAGTCCCATCAAGAACGTACACTAGTCCCATCAAGTACGTACACTAGCCCCATCAAGTACGTACACTAGCCTCATCAAGTACGTACACTAGTCACATCAAGTACGTACACCAGCCCCATCAAGTACGTACACTAGCCTCATCAAGTACGTACACTAGTCACATCAAGTACGTACACCAGCCCCATCAAGTACGTACACCAGCCCCATCAAGTACGTACACTAGCCCCATCAAGTACGTACACGAGCCCCATCAAGTACGTACACTAACCCCATCAAGTACGTACACCAGCCCCATCAAGTACGTACACTTGTCCCATCAAGTACGTACACTAGCCCCATCAAGTACGTACACTAGCCCCATCAAGTACGTACACTAGTCCCATCAAGTATGTACACTAGCCCCATTAAGTACGTACACTAGTCCCATCAAGTACGTACACTGGTCCCATAAAGTACGTACACTAGCCCTATCAAGTATGTACACTAGCCCCATCAAGTACGTACACTAGTCCCATCAAGTACGTACACTAGTCCCATCAAGTACGTACACTAGCCCCATCAAGTACGTACACTGGTCCCATCAAGTACGTACACTAGCCCCATCAAGTACGTACACTAGTCCCATCAAGTACGTACACTAGCCCCATCAAGTACGTACACTATCCTCATCAAGTACGTTCTCTACCACCATAAAGTGCGTTTCTAATAACATCACGTACGTTCTCTAACATAACCAAGTACGTTCTCTAACATAACCAAGTACGTTCTCTAACACCATCAAGTACACAAAGTACGTTCTCTAACACCATCAAGTACACAAAGTACGTTCTCTAACACCATCAAGTACGTTCTCTAACACCAAGTCCGTTCTCTAACACCATCAAGTACGTTCTCTAACACCAAGTCCGTTCTCTAACACCATCAAGTACGTTCTCTAGCACCAAGTCCGTTCTCTAACACCATCAAGTACGTTCTCTAACACCAAGTCCGTTCTCTAACACCAGGAATCACAGGAATGGAGCGAGAGGAATGGGAGGGGGGAGAGTCCTGGTGGGAATGGGAAGAGGAGATGGAAAGGGAGGGGCCAGGGAGGTGTGGGAGAGGGGGGAGGGGGAGGTGAGGGGATGAGGGGCGAGGAGGAGAGAAGGGTAAGGAATGGGTAGAGGGAGGGAGGGGAGGAATGGGGATAGGGGAGGGGAGGAATGGGGATAGGGGATGAAAAGGGAGAGGGAGGGAGGGTTGCGGAGAGGAGGAAAAGGAGAAATGGGGAGAGGAAGGAAGGGGGATGGAATGGATGAGGGGCAAGGAAGAGAGAAAGGTGAGGAATGGGTAGAGGGAGGGAAGGGAGGAATGGGGAGAGGAAGGAAGGGGGATGGAATGGATGAGGGGCAAGGAAGAGAGAAAGGTAAGGAATGGGTACAGTGAGAGAGGGGAGGAATGGGGAGAGAGGGGGTGACAGGGCAAGTATGCCTCCAAGCTCCACCAGGACCAAAATAGTGGCATTAGTGGCACCCGTGGCTCAGTGCCATCTTGACTCCCCCCCCCCCCCCACACCTTCCCTCACCTCGTCTCAGCTGTTCACGATGTTGCAGCGTCACTAATGGTGTTATAACATCACCCTGGGGTTATAACATCACCCTGGGGTTATAACATCACCCTGGGGTTGTAGTGTGGTGTGGGTGTTGTAGTGTGAGGTGGGTGTTGTAGTGTGAGGTGGGTGTTGTAGTGTGAGGTGGGTGTTGTAGTGTGGCGTGAGTGTTGTAGTGTGAGGTGAGTGTTGTAGTGTGGTGTGGGTGTTGTACCGTGAGGTGAGTGTTGTAGTGTGAGGTGGGTGTTGTAGTGTGAGGTGGGTGTTGTACCGTGAGGTGGGTGTTGTAGTGTGAGGTGGGTGTTGTAGTGTGGTGTGGGTATTGTACCGTGAGGTGAGTGTTGTAGTGTGGCGTGGGTGTTGTAGTGTGAGGTGAGTGTTGTAGTGTGGGTGGGTGTTGTAGTGTGAGGTGGGTGTTGTAGTGTGACGTGGGTGTTGTAGTGTGACGTGGGTGTTGTTGTGTGACGTGGGTGTTGTAGTGTGAGGTGGGTGTTGTAGTGTGAGTGGGTGTTGTAGTGTGAGGTGGGTGTTGTAGTGTGAGGTGGGTGTTGTAGTGTGAGGTGAGTGTTGTAGTGTGGCGTGGGTGTTGTAGTGTGAGGTGGGTGTTGTAGTGTGAGGTGAGTGTTGTAGTGTGAGGTGGGTGTTGTAGTGTGAGGTGGGTGTTGTAGTGTGAGGTGGGTGTTGTAGTGTGAGGTGGGTGTTGTAGTGTGAGGTGGTGTTGTAGTGTGAGGTGGGTGTTGTAGTGTGAGGTGAGTGTTGTAGTGTGGCGTGGGTGTTGTAGTGTGGCGTAGGTGTTGTAGTGTGGCGTGGGTGTTGTAGTGTGGCGTGGGTGTTGTAGTGTGAGGTGGGTGTTGTAGTGTGAGGTGGGTGTTGTAGTGTGAGGTGGGTGTTGTAGTGTGGCGTGAGTGTTGTAGTGTGACGTGGGTGTTGTAGTGTGACGTGGGTGTTGTAGTGTGAGGTGAGTGTTGTAGTGTGAGGTGAGTGTTGTAGTGTGAGGTGAGTGTTGTAGTGTGGCGTGGGTGTTGTAGTGTGAGGTGGGTGTTGTAGTGTGAGGTGGGTGTTGTAGTGTGAGGTGGGTGTTGTAGTGTGGCGTGGGTGTTGTAGTGTGACGTGGGTGTTGTAGTGTGAGGTGGGTGTTGTAGTGTGAGGTGAGTGTTGTAGTGTGAGGTGGGTGTTGTAGTGTGAGGTGGGTGTTGTAGTGTGAGGTGAGTGTTGTAGTGTGAGGTGGGTGTTGTAGTGTGAGGTGAGTGTTGTAGTGTGAGGTGAGTGTTGTAGTGTGAGGTGGGTGTTGTAGTGTGAGGTGAGTGTTGTAGTGTGAGGTGAGTGTTGTAGTGTGAGGTGGGTGTTGTAGTGTGAGGTGGGCGTTAACGACGTTATTATAAGTGACGTAGTTAAGAAACTTCATATCACGTGATTTATTGACCATATTAATAGTGTGGCCGATTTTTGTGACCTAGTGTGACGTAGTTAAGTGTGACGACGTGGTTGTTTGTAGCATATCTGTGGCGTAGTTGGCCATGTGACGTAGTTGTTGGCTATGCTGAGAGGATGTGAGAAAATCTGGTACAGTTCAGGTATTTGGTATAAACCTTCAATACGGTGTGTGTGTGTCTGTGTGTGTGTCTGTGTGTCTGTGTGTGTGTGTGTGTGTGTCAGTGTGTCTGATTAAATAAAGTTAGGTTAAGTTAGAGTAGATTAAGATAAGATTAGGTTAGATCAGGTTGTTAGGTCAAGGTAAGTTAGATTAAGGTATGTTAGGTTACACTAAGGTTAGGTTAGGTTAGGTTAGGTTAGGTTACACTAAGGTTAGGTTAGGTTAGGTTACACTAAGGTTAGGTTAGGTTAGGTTAGGTTAGGTTAGGTTACACTAAGGTTAGGTTAGGTTAGGTTAGGTTAGGTTACACTAAGGTTAGGTTAGGTTAGGTTAGGTTAGGTTACACTAAGGTTAGGTTAGGTTAGGTTAGGTTAGGTTACACTAAGGTTAGGTTAGGTTAGGTTACACTAGGTTAGGTTAGGTTAGGTTAGGTTAGGTTAGGTTAGGTTAGGTTAGGTTAGGTTAGGTTAGGTTAGGTTACACTAAGGTTAGGTTAGGTTAGGTTAGGTTAGGTTACACTAAGGTTAGGTTAGGTTAGGTTAGGTTACACTAAGGTTAGGTTAGGTTAGGTTACACTAAGGTTAGGTTAGGTTAGGTTAGGTTAGGTTACACTAAGGTTAGGTTAGGTTAGGTTACACTAAGGTTAGGTTAGGTTAGGTTAGGTTAGGTTACACTAAGGTTAGGTTAGGTTAGGTTAGGTTACACTAAGGTTAGGTTACACTAAGGTTAGGTTAGGTTAGGTTAGGTTACACTAAGGTTAGGTTAGGTTACACTAAGGTTAGGTTAGGTTACACTAAGGTTAGGTTAGGTTAGGTTAGGTTAGGGTGGTTGACCTTTAAGTGAAATAATTTAGGGGGTTACTAATCTTCAGGTGATCCCTTTCCGAGTTAAGCTGCTGACATGGGTAGTGACTCAGACTGCACTCATCGCCGCCCCACTCGACACCGGCTTGAACACTAACGCTCCCCTTAATGACTATTGGTACTAATATAATGCAAAACAGTAATTGAAACACCTGTAAATTAGCCCCCCCCCCTCCAGCTTATTTCACCTGTTGATGAAACACCCTAACGCTACCTGTGGTGGGGGGGAGGGGGGTTAGGATAGCGTTGGTACGGTAGGTTAGGGAAGGTTTGGTTAGTGTAGGTTAGGTTAGGTTAGGGTAGGTTAAGTTAGGGTAGGTTAGGTTAGGTTAGGGTAGGGTAGGTTATGGTAGGTTAGGGTAGGGTAGGTTAGGGTAGGGTAGGGTAGGTTAGGGTAGGTTAGGTTAGGGTAGGTTAGGGTAGGGTAGGGTAGGTTAGGGTAGGTTAGGTTAGGTTAGGTTAGGTTATGATAGGTTAGGGTAGGTTAGGTTATGGTAGGTTAGGTTAGGTTAGGTTAGGGTAGGTTAGGTTAGGGTAGGTTAGGGTAGGTTAGGTTATGGTAGGTTAGGGTAGGGTAGGTTAGGTTAGGGTAGGTTAGGGTAGGTTAGGTTAGGGTAGGTTAGGTTAGGGTAGGTTAGGCTAGGGTAGGGTAGGGTAGGGTAGGTTAGGTTAGTTTAGGTTAGGGTGAGGTAAGTTAGTTTAGGTTAGGTTAGCATTAGGGTGGTTAATCTTATGGTGAAAAAGTGAGGGGCTATTCTTCAGGTTATCCCAATAATTACTCTTAATGTGTTATCAACGTTGTTAAGCCCCCCTTCCCCCAGGTAATTGTAGGCACTTTACACTAGTGTATAATTCAATGCCAACATTTACTTACCTCGCGAACCACCAATAACTTCTCCATTTACTAATTGACAGGTAAGTCGTGTATGTTTGAGCGAGACGCTGGCTATATCACTCGCTTGGCCCCAATTTCTGGTGACGTTGGTTCTAAAGTCGTCACACCTCACGCTAAGATAGGCTAACAGCTAAAGCGTGCGTGACGCGGCCTAACTCCTCACACTAGCTCAAGATCCCTGTCACACTCCGAGAGCTACAATGAACGTGACACAGTGCTGCTGGTATAAGACTCCCCGTCACACTACGAGGGCTACTGTGAGCATGACGGAGCGGTGCTAGGCCAAGACATCCCCGTCACAGTACCCAGCCGTCACACCACGAGGACTACGGTGAGCGTGACGGAGCGGTGTTAGGCCAAGACATCCGCGTCACAGTACCCAGCCGTCACACCACAAGGGCTACGGTGAGCGTGACGGTACATTATGGAGGTATCGTGCATCGTGGGGTATACAAGGAGAAAGGGAGCCACTCCATCACGCACAGTCTCCGTTGGACAACAAAAACTTGCCTTAATGCAAAATTCACGTCTAATTCCTTATGTTTTGTTAAGCGTGGTCAGTGAGTATGCTGGTACAGGTGGTGTGTGTGTGTGTGTGTGTGTGTGTATTATTTTGAGGTAGGATGCATTGATACGTCTTATAAGAGCTGTTCCTAACTGACTGACTCACTTGAGAGATTTTTTTCTCCCTCGTCTCTCAGGTTCCCATAAGGAGGTTTTCGTTGTCTCAGGAAAAACAAAAATAAAAAAAGATTAAAAGACCCAGTTAACAGTTAGCCCCCCCCCCCCCCCCAAAAAAAAAAACATGCATTTACCACCAAAAAAAATCAGTTACTGTTAAAACTTCCAGTCAGTTAACAGTATAAACTAAAACATCCAGTTAGTCAACAAATAAAACACTCGGTAAACAGTCAGAAATAGAACACCAATCGAATGTTAAAACTTGACTGGATTCTGGAAAGTATCACTGAATTGACAGCGTTCAGAGGATGATGGTGAGGGGAGAGGTAGGAGGGGGAGGGAGGGAGTGATCAGGGAAGGAGGGGCAGGGGAGGGAGGGGGTGGTGGTGAGGGGAGAGGTAGGAGGGGGAGGGAGGGAGTGATCAGGGAAGGGGGGTAGGGGAGGGAGGGAGGGGGTGGTGGTGGGGGAGAGGTAGAAGGGGGAGGGAGGGAGTGATCAGGGAAGGGGGCAGGGGAGGGAGGGGGTGGTGGTGGGGGAGAGGTAGGAGGGGGAGCGAGGGAGTGATCCGGGATGGAGGGGCAGGGGAGGGAGGGAGGGGGTGGTGGTGGGGGAGAGGTAGGAGGGGGAGCGAGGGAGTGATCAGGGAAGGAGGGGCAGGGGAGGGAGGGAGGGGGTGGTGGTGGGGGAGAGGTAGGAGGGGGAGCGAGGGAGTGATCAGGGAAGTGGGGGCAGGGGAGGGAGGGAGGGAGGGGTGGTGGTGGGGGAGAGGTAGGAGGGGGAGCGAGGGAGTGATCGGGGAAGGAGGGGCAGGGAGGGGAAGGAGGGGCAGGGAAGGGAGGGAGGGGTGGTGGTGGGGGAGATGGATCAGTTAAACCCTAAGCTATCATCCTCCGGGGCTTTACAAAGGCACGGACTGACATACATACCCCCCCCCCCCCCCCCACATCCAGCTTATATAAATGAACCATCCCTCTAAACGGAGACTTATAACCTATTTCTAACGTCTCTTAATCCAAGTCGTGGGCTTCTTCTATCTTAAGTTGCATGTGAATAATGAAAAGGTGTAGCAATTATCATTTCTAACCTAACTAACTAACCTGACTTAACTTAACCTAACATGACCTAATTTAACCTGACCTAACCTTAACTAACCTGACCTAACTTAACCTAACATGACCTAATTTAACCTGACCTAACCTTAACTAACCTGACTTAATCTAATTTAACCTTAACTACCCTATCCTGGCCTAAGTCCACGTCGTGGCATGTGAATAAATAGAAGTATATTATTTCGAACCTAACTTAACCTAACCTGACCTAACCTAACCTGACCTAACCTAACTTAACCTAACCTAACTAACAATACAAACAAAAATTAACCATATCTGATAAAACTTCATCAACTAACCAAATCAATTCGAATCTTAGCTAACCCAACCCAACCCAACCCAACCCAAACCGAACCCAACCCAACCCAAACCCAACCCAACCCAAACCCAACCCAACCCAAACCCAACCCAAACCAACCCAACCCAAACCAACCCAACCCAACCCCAACCCAACCCAACCCCAAACCTATCCTAACCTAACCAAATTTAACCTATTCAACGTCCATCTAAACTGACCAGATTTAACTGACCTAAACATCTTCAATCTAACAGACTAAATCTAATCATATCGAACCAAGTTTAAACTTTATTTACTCCAATTTAACCAAACCAAACCTAACCTAACCAGATCTAACCTCCCTCATTCAACCTAATCAACCTGTGTTGTTTGGAATCCACGCGAGAGAAATAGAATAAACTGGGTCTCTGGTGTCATGTAAACAACACAACAGGTATACAGGTAGCGATACACGTCATCATATGACGAATTTCATTAATCAATAAGATATGTGACCTTAACAACAGGTCAGGTGAGCGATTAGTTAAAATATGTGGTGGAGACATGAGGCGTTTTCACCGTCATTAAACGGCGGTCTAGCGGTTACACCGCTCGCCTCCTGTCCCGAGGGTCGGTAATTCGATTCCAGCTGTAAATGGGTACCTAAATTTACAACTTAGGGAAGTGAATACGGTCGAGTGCAGTACCGACCTTGCTTCCTCGTGTGTACCGAAAGCCTAGCATACAGTGTGCTGTATCCTTAGTCCCTAACAGGCAGTCATGCCTAGGGGAGCCACTTTCACTTTTGAAAACAAAGTTCAAAGATTTTAAGTCATACTGAGAACTTGAAAACAAAGTACACGCACACTGGCTACTCGGTACACTTCTTAACTCGTATGGAAAATCTAAAATAATAAATACGGTACAGCCAGGGAAAGGTGTTTCTATACCCACTGTGATGTTCCCCAGTCAAGATGTGGCATCACGTCGCAGCAGCCTAGTAGAGATTAGTGTGAGGGGAGGATGCCACTTATCTCTCGTGGATCGCGGTTCGAGTCATCTCTTGCAGTCGTATATGGATATACAGTAGATTTATGCATGATACGTTCCTTGACTGGAGATATCACAAGGGGCATAGAAACTATACGTATTCTAACACCACAAACATATTCTTGGCTTCAACGTTAGGGAGTAGAGTGTAGGCAGTTATTAAAAAGGGAGGTACTGCCGCCTGGGAAGATATTGGAAGCATAATGTGTTGTCTAATGGTAGACCCTGCTGCCATATGGCATCACAAAAATTGTGACCAAGTCCCAGGTTGTTCATCTGACTTTCTGCCTCATTTACAAACAACTGCAGGGTCTCAATTGTTTCTCTTACTTTGACAACACAACATACATACAGTATATCGTTTCTCAATCTTGATTTTTTTTCGTATTTATTTATGGCTCCACAGTATCATTATTACTTTATTTTTTTTTATTTCCCCCCCCCCCGCCCCCAGGCCCCGGTGTGGATCATTGACCCGTGCCCGGGTAGGATAACCCCCATAAAAAAAAAACTAATTATTCAGCAAGAAGCTAAACACACACTCACCCTTCACTATGTTTGTTTTCGACTGTGATCGCATGCTCATTAGTTATCGAGTTAGCCGATCAGATGACGTCTTTTTGCTACTAGCTATTATATTTTTTCGGTAAATAACAAGGTAGCCGTTCTTAACATTATTGGGAACACGAGATTTGGATAATTTACACTTAGAAAGATATTGCTATGGTCAGGTTAAACTTCATGACACCCACTTTGATTGTGTCGGTGTGCAGGTGACCAACCCTATAGTCAGTTGCTAGGGGTCGATATGTTAACCTCGACACACAGAAAATCGACACAAAATACTCACTCAGAGTCGCCACAGACACACACAGTTAACGAACAGAGAAGTGCCACATGAAAAATCGCCTTACAGAAAGTGTTTATATCAAGTAATACTCGAGAAAAAAATATATAACTAGACTAAAACCTGTAACAGTCAGTGATCTGTAGTTTATCATAGTGTAATGAATTGGTGGGAAAAATAGTTTTATGTTGATATTCTAACACATTACTACGTTTAATAATGAAGGTCTTTAAGTATACGTATTATAGGTTAGTAGTAAGATATACCCTACTATTTGAGCAGAATAACAGACGTATAGTAACAGCGACACAAAATTACACGAAATATCAAGTCTTGGGCAACGCTATGATCCCAAACCCGGAGAATTCGAGAAGAGCAAACATCATATCATAAAATATCTATAGTTTCCTAACTGTCTATAACTTATACATTGCAAAGCTACAGTATACATATTTATCTACGATCATTTAGTTAAGTTTGGTGAGCTCAAGTCATCTGTGCTCTGAAATGTTTTTGTCTAAATTTGTGCGAATTTTCCCGATTTCATGCTGCTATTACTTTCTCCAGAGCTATACGTTCTATGCCATAGAATCTATGGATTTCGACTTCGTTTATATATAACTATTAACTGAGAATGATAAATTTTGGGGTGTTGGTACAAACACAGGTCGGGCTCAATAAATTGTCGCCAGAGCCGTATGCGACATAGCCTATATCGATAAAACCGAACCACCCACACCTAGCGGTCTATCCTAGTACACAAATCTTTAGGCTTGGTTTATTAGCTAGAGTGAAATCTCTACTTAACGGACTATATACTGTCGATGAAAGTTCGTTATATCGAGGGTCCAGTAGACGTGAAACCCCCATCTAACGAACTACATAGAGATGAAAGTCATTATGTCGAGGATCCATATGAGAAAGCCCCAGCCAACGGATTACGGTTTCATGACAAAACCCCAACGGGGTTGTCATTTGTCAACACTAACCTAACCTAAACATAAGAGTGCTTTATTTTATATTGTATATATGAGACTGGGGTTTTGTCCGTTGGGGTTTTATTCGGTCACCACGTATCACAAATCAAGTCCGCTTTGGCACACTCGTAATGCCCATATTGAATTGAAAGTTTATTTAGCCAGAAAAACACAGATACAGAGTGGACAATAATAACAATATTAACATGGCTGAGCCAGTTTAGAACCTGAGCTCTCTTTGAGGCACCTGATATATACTATACATTTATCTCAAGGAAGTATTGTGTAAACATTTAGGGCCAATTGCAAGAACGGTTATTGGGTGTACGGCGTCATTTACGATGACCTTCTTGCCCTGGTCTTTTTTCAGCAATATCGCCTTTAACACATGGAATTCTCCACCTTTCGAAGCCTTTGGAGGAGTCTCGAAACAAGTTTCCTGGTGGGAATCATTTGCTAGTGCTGTACTCAAAATATCGAAACTTCGAGATCTCTCCAGAGCTTCAAAAGGGTGGTATAACTGAAACAAGATCAGGGCAAGAAGGTCATCGTAAATGGCGTCGTACACCCCACGACTGTTCTTGCAATTGGCCCAATTTGTATCAACTGGAATAGTACAATAGCATGGTAGTAATAAGTACATCTCATAATGCTACCACGGTTATCACTTCAGTATTTATTAATTTTATTTATTAATTATATATATATATATATATATATATAATCAACGACCTCACCAGCAAGGAATCGAACCCTCGACCTACTGGGTGTGACTAGGGAACGCTTACCGGCTAGGCCACAAGGACACTAAAAGCAGTTCTAGACTCTGTTATATTTCAAACAAAGCCTGTTCATCGAGCTGATGGCGCCGTGAACCTCAATGGGAAACTGCCCGTGCCTCTTATGTGGTGTCAGTAGCATTTTACCGAATCCAGCTGGTATGAAATATATATATATATATATATATATATATATATATATATATATATATATATATATATATATATATATATACATTACAGTGGAATTGAAAAACTTAAGTATAATGGGGAAGCAGTACAACATGGGTTGTACAGTAATAAGGTTGAACAAGAGGACAGAGCTGTCAGGATTATGTCTAATTGCCAATTATGTTTATTGCAATGGTAATTACTTATTTATTTACATGATAATTTCTGATTAAACGGTTTTGGTGGTACAATAAAAGCAGGTACTGTAAATATAGTAGGTGTTACAAGAAATAATAATACTCCGACAATAGATATTTTTTAAGAGATGATTTAAAGGAAGGGAGCGTAGTCTTTGCTCTGATGGGTGGGGTAAGTTGTTCCATACCTTCACACCATGATATTTTATGGAGGTCTGGGACTGAGAAGAGCGCATGGGGGGTGGTCTTATTAGCTCTAGGTGCCATAAGTTGTATCTCTCATTATTCCGGAACTGGAAATAATTATTGTCAAGCAAGTGATTGATAGATTTGTAAACAAAGAGGGCACAGCAGTAGGTGTTAATATCTTCGAATTTAAAAAATTTCAATACAGCAAATTTTTCGTTTGTGTGATCTGTTTTTTTTCAAGTAGGTCATTGTCCGTGCAACTCTCTTTTGTGCAGAAATCAGAGATTGTGTTTTTGAAGAGCCAGAGGCCCCCCATAGTGTGTGACAGTGTATCAGGTGTTGGTAAACAAGATCATGATAGATTTGCTTCATTGCTGTGAGAGTGAGTGACTGTCGAGTGTGATACATGATACCGCACTGTTTATTGATTTTACTGTGAATGGTTTGTATGTGGTTTCTCCAGTTAAGTTTCTCATCAACAATAACTCCGAGGAATTTAGTATTTTGTTCGCGTTTGAGGACTGTATTACCAAGGTACAGAGGGTCCAAGTCTGGGGGTAAGTTTTTCCTTCTGTGAAAGATCGTGTAGTGGGTTTTCTCAAGGTTTAAGGTCAACTTATTGTGTATTACCCAGGTCCCGACTTTAGTTAATTCAGTGTTCATAGTTCTCATCAAGGAATGGAGGTCTGAGTTGCTGGCATAGAGATTACTATCGTCTGCAAATAAGTTGTATTCTATGAGTGAGCTGGCGTGGACTATGTCGTTTATGTACAACAAAAACAGTACTGGACCGAGAATGGAACCTTGGGGGACGCCATACAAGATTGGCGAGGAGTCAGAGTGGTGGTTATTATAGCAGACATACTGCAACCTGTTGGACAAATATGAGGTAAACCAATTGTGGGACAGGACCCTAGCGCCGTAATGTTCAAGCTTTGAAAGGAGGATGGTATGGTCGACAGTATCGAAGGCTTTAGAGAGGTCCAAGAATATACCGACTGTGAACTGACTGTCATCAAAGGAATTTAAGATGGTAATGCTTATACAGTACAGTACTATGACCAAGTAGGTCTCTCGCAATGAAAGGCTGTTTAATTTGTAGACAAGCTGTGGTGCCCGACTGTATAGCAGAAATAAACTGAGACATGGACCCGGATCTGTTACCACTGCTAACTTTTTACACACCATGTCGATAGCTACCACGTATACGTTCAGGCTACCGCATTAAATTCCACACATAACACACACACAAGCGTATAACTCACCTTCTGAAATTCTAAATTATGGTACTCCTGCATTGTACGTCACCTTGGGTCACATGAAGATTAGTCCCCTCAGCTTAACCACCCTAACGTAAACTCCTCCAGGTATAGTGTTAGAATGTTTAATCATCACGTGAAATAAGCTGGGGTGTCTAATCTTCTGGTCATCCCACACAAGATACGTGAGTTTATCAGCGTTAAATTTCAAATTTGAAGATGTTTACGTGTACTTAACGCCACTCCATAGACTTTTTCACTCAGGAGAATTAGGTGTAAAATATTTCGTAACCTAAATTTTATCAGGTGCTATCGTCAGGAGATCAAAGGGTCACTCACAAGTATAAGATAAACCCCCCCAGGACAAAACTCCCCTAGGACAAAACCCCCTTGAACAAACTAACCTAACCTAACCCAAGGGGGTTTTGTCCGGACCCCGTTCAAAACATCTCACAGACTATGTACAGCACCTCTCCGTGATGACATTAATACGTAAGAAAATAAGGAGTCTGCAATAAGCCGGTTGGCCTAATATAGGATGATTCCATTCCTGAAATAATATAAACCGTCCCAGATGGTTCATGAACTATTACATTTGGCTGGTATACAGTTTAAACGGGCATACAGATTCCTAGGTGGCACGATACTGTCTTTGGAGCGTTAAAATAGTATGTTTAGGTGTGTACAAGAAGTGTTAACGTCTCCTGTGAAGACATTCACACACATACATGCATTTCTAACGTCTCATATTCACACATAATGTAGATGGACTATTTACCTCTCTTGAACTCATAAACATACTGTATAATGGTCCTCTCATGTACCCACAACTACTAACGTCTCAGGTGCGCACACACACACACCTGTTAAAGTCTCAAGTCCGCACACACAGTCACAATTGTTAACGTCTCAAGTACACACACACACACTTATTAACGTATCATACACATACAGCCCCGCTCGCACGAGCAATTTTTAGTCGGCCAAGTTTAATTGCATAAGTGACAACCATTGAGCCAAATGGGAGAATATGCAATTCAATAGTTGGGCGACTGAAAAGTTTGTGACATGCTACAACTTGTGCGCAATGGAATAGTTGACCAATTCGTTTGTACATGCAAGATTCAAGTATGCGAGTGCACTAGCAGCGAACTGTCGGCCGACTCGAACCTCAGTCTGAAGGTGAGCTCTTATTTTCGTGCCTTAAAGTAACACATAGCCTCTCCTATGGGGGATGCTAGTCCTCAATTTGGCATTTTGATATGTTATTGAAGGCCTAACAAGAAAAAAGAGTTCGTCAAAACTACTGACGCTCATCCTACAGTAAATAGAAAATTTATTTGGGTAGGCTCGTAAATCTTAATACAATTTGTAAATGTGTCCTTTACTCAGCCGTTGGCTTGTTATTGGATGAACCCAGTACTGTGTTTTACGTCTCTTTTTCTTTTGACGAATTACCAACGAACAAACACAAGCTGTTTCGACGAAGTCCATAATACAACTGAAATTAATTGAACAACTGTGAATTGTAAGTGCGCGGGATTTCAAGTCGGCTAACAATTTCGTCGGCTGGTGCGTGAGAAAAACCGAATTGGCCGATAAACAGTCGACCAGCTAAAAATTGCATGTGCGCGGTAAGCCTTAACGTCTCGTGTACATATACAGACTATTAATGTTTCCTGCACACACACACTACAGTAGTAGCCTCTCATGTACACTTACACACACACACACACACACTACAGTAGTAGCCTCTCATGTACACACACTATTACTCTTCTGAACATGTGAATTTGAAAAGACAGCTCCCTCCCTCTTTTAACCGCTTACCAATGACCTCTTAACATCATCTAACACTGAGAAAATTGCTGTCATATTGGTTTTATTTATTTTATAATTGTTCTCTCACAATTTAAGCTCACCACCAAATTTGTGACGCTTGTAAGAGCCGCTAGTTCATGGCCTGATATGGTTGGCCCTGGCATAATATCGTTCAAGGGGTTCCCATGGCAGGTACGTCTCATGGTAGGGGTCACATGGTAACAAAGTTTCGTGGTAAGTATGTCTCATGGTAGCAATGTTTCATGGCAGGTATGTCTCATAGTAGCAAATTTTCATGGTAGGTCACATGGTAGGGATGTCTCATGGTAGGGGTCACATAGTAAGGATGTCTCATGGTTGGTATGTCTCGTGGTAGGGGATGTCTCATGGTAGGGTATATCTCATGGTAGGGGTCACACAGTAAGGATGTCTCATGGTTGGTATGTCTCATGGTAGGGGATGTCTCATGGTAGGGTATGTCTCATGGTTGGTATGTCTCACGGTAGGGGATGTCTCATGGTAGGTGATGTCTCATGGTAGGTGATGTCTCATGGTATGGGATGTCTCATGGTATGGGATCTCATGGTAGATGTCACATGGTAGTAAAGTTTCATGGTAGAGGATGTTTCATGGTAAGGGATGTCTCATGGTAGGGGACGTCTCAGAGTAGGGATGTCTCATGGTAGGAATGTCTCATGGTAGGAATGTCTCATGGTAGGAATGTCTCATGGTAGGGATGTCTCATGGTAGGAAAGTCTCATAGTAGGGATGTCTCATGATAGAGGATGTCTCAGAGTAGGGATGTCTCATGATAGATGATGCCTCATGGTAGGGATGTCTCATGGTAAGGATGCCTCATGGTAGGGTTCACAAAGAAACATTGGTAGGGATGTCTCATGGTAGGGGACGTCTCAGAGTAGGGATGTCTCATGATAGAGGATGTCTCAGAGTAGGGATGTCTCATGATAGATGATGCCTCATGGTAGGGATGTCTCATGATAGAGGATGTCTCATGGTTGGGGACTTCTCAGAGTAGGGATGTCTCATGGTAGGGATGTCTCATAGTAGAGGATGTCTCATGGTAGGGGACGTCTCAGAGTAGGGATGTCTCATGGTAGGGGACGTCTCAGAGTAGGGATGTCTCATGGTAAGGATGCCTCATGGTAGGGTTCACAAAGAAACATTGGTAGGGATGTCTCATGATAGAGGATGTCTCATGGTAGGGATGTCTCATGATAGAGGATGTCTCATGGTAGGGGACTTCTCAGAGTAGGGATGTCTCATGGTAGGAATGTCTCATGGTAAGGATGCCTCATGGTAGGGACGTCCCCTGGTAGGGATGTTTCGTGGTAGGGATGTCTCAAGGTATTGGGTTGTCTCATGGTAGAGGATGTCTCATGATAGATTTGTCTCATGGTTGCGATGTTTCATGGCTAATGGCTAACAGTTTTAAGGACGCGCCTATTAGTCTAGCGACAGCCTATGTAAAACTGGGGCTACCTGACTCTAGTACAGTTATAACTCTGGGCTACCTGGCGAGTGTCACATAACAGCGTGTGTGTGTGTGTGTGTGTGTAACATGACAGGGTGTGTAACGTAGCAGGGTGTGTGTGTGTGTGTGTAACGTAGTAGGGTGTGTGTGTGTGTGTAACATGGTAGGATGTATGTAACGTTGTAGTGTGTGTTTGTGTGTGTGTGTAACATGGCAGCGTGTGTGTGTGTGACATGGCAGTGTGTGTAACATGGCAGGGTGAGTGTACCATATTGTAACATGGATGAGCTTGTTCACTTTTTCCCACAGGAGCGTTTAAGTCATAGTGGCGGCTTTGAGGACATGAGACTCGACTCTGCTCGATGAAATAATTCACATTTAAGTTTCTGAACAAATCGTGCCAATCTGGAGTCATGTGTTGGCAGCATCACTGCCGACGTAGGTTCGTATAAACACACACAAACATACACACACTTAACATTTTAGGTGGGGGTACTTACAAAACCGTAGCCGCGGCTCTTGCTCGTTTGTCTGTCTGTGATGACCACAGCTTCCTCAATCTCGCCATAAACTTCGAAATGTTCTCTAAGAGACTTGTCAGTGGTGTGGTATGGCAGTCCCCCCACGAAGATCTTTGTGAACGTAGTGTCTTTCTGACTGATGCCTGATGCTTCAATGGCTTGTTGGTGCATGGTAGGAGTAGTGATGCCTGAGGGAATGCCTGCGGGCATGGCACTGGGCATGAGCATGGTGGTGTTGTGGTAGTGGTGCGGGAGTGAAAAAAAATGGACTTTATAAGTCTGCGACGCTGGTAGACCAAAACGCGCGCACGTACCACGAGAGACTGAGCGAATGGGCCAACAAGCACCCGTAACGTCCACACTGGAAACTGCTGGCACTCCTACTTGCCATCATCAACCTCGCGAACCACTTTTTTAATCTTTGCAGAAAATAGTGTGATACAAAATTTACAAATGTCTCAGTCGTAGTTTTATAACGAAATTCAAGTAGCTTACTTAATAGCATCCGGTAAGTCACGTTACCTTGTATTATAAGATCAAAAACAGCTCCATAGGCAACATCTTGGTAGCACGCGCTGAGGAACTGCCACCAACTACAGCACTGACTATTTTGTTTTAACCTTTACAACATATATAGAGGCCAAAACTTTTGTGCCTAGCGATTGAATATATGTATAATAGAATTAAAAAACTCAATTGTACCATCCTATAACACTAAATACCGAGCAAAAATTTGATAAATATAGGCCCACTAGCAACTTGTATGTAGCACGCGTTGGGGTATTGCGCATGCGCCTCAGCTGAATAAGCCACGTGGGTCCCTCAGTTTATCTAACAAATATCTCCTTTGCAACGAACGTCCCTCCTAGAATATCCCTAATTTCCCATGTGCATCTCAGGAAACAAAGAAATGTAAAGTGAGCAGCATTTACAGTACGCCCGCGCATGCACCTCGGCGTGAGTTCATGCACCGTAAAATATAGACTGCGTTAATGCGTGCGTGACAGTCAACATATTCCACGTCTCTCAGATGACATCAATAAACACAAGTCCTCCTTAACCAAACACACGCTTAGTTTTCAACAAACACATAAAACTGTGGAAGAGACTGCATGAGTGAAAATGTGTGCATATTATGACACGTATGTCAGTTTGTCTGGTGTGTATGTACAGTACTGTATATGCTTGTGTGTATTTATGGCATGTGTATAGCATGTATGTGTGTTTGATAAGATTGTGTACAGTGTGCGCAGGTAGATTTCCACCAGGTCACAGAAACACATTTGTGAGCTGGAATCTTCCTTAATTATCACAATCTTCAGAAAACTGTTCACAGGATCCGTCTTTATAATTGGGCTTCTCGCTTCGATAGTACAGTCAGCACACTAACCTTGTACACTTCCTTGGTCTTTTCACTTTATATCGCTCACAACAGTCCCACAATGCTTGCTCAACAATTATCTTTAGTTGTCATAGGCTGACGCTTATATATGTTATGGTTTTTGGCTAATCGGTTATTTTGCAAAATTCCCGGCATGCATATTGGTAATATTGCGAAATAACTTAGAAACAGACTAACCAAAGTTAAAATAAGAACAGGACCACTTAACTGTGTATCAATCTGCACGAGCCCTCCTAACCTAACCTAACATAACCTAACCATAAGCTTAGGTTAGTTTAGTTGTCTGTTTGAGTTATTTCGCAAAATCACCAATATGCATGCCGGAAATCTTGCAAAATAACCGATTTCGCAAAAAACCATAACATATACAGTACATCATCAGATGATCCTGGAACGCCCTACCACCACCCAGAGAGGTCTGGGAAATTCAAGAACGTTTTACCCTGATCGAGGTTTAAAACAAGAAGTATATTATAACAAAAATGATGCAATATATTCTAGAAAACTCTTACATAGATAATACATCAAATGTCTAGGAAAAAGGGGGTTGTTGTTTTTCAAGATACAGAGCTTTGGTCAGGTAGATGACGAATAAAATTGAGTTCAATCATTTTGTTGCATTTTACCAACCTTACGAATAACGAATATCTTTCCTGTCTTTCTATAAATCCAGAGAAAGAAAGAGATAGAGATAAAGAGAGACAGACAGACAGAAAGAGAGAAAGAGGTGGTGGTGTGGTAATAAAGTTTTACACAGGTGTCCTCCCACCTGCTGCCCTGAGGCAACCTCCCTCATATTACCACCTCCTGCTCCTCTCCACCTCCCTACCTACTTCCACCTGCCCCTCTTCTTCTTCCTCTTGTTCCTCCCCCTCCTCTCCATCTCCCCACCTACTTTCACCTTTCCCTCCTCTTCTCCTTCTCCTCCTCCTCCTACTACTACTACCGTCTTTACCTTCCTCCTTCTCACTACCAACTGTCCATCCTCCTCCCCTCAAGTACTCCCTGTCCTTGCTCCTCGCCTCTTCTTCCTGTTTCTACTCCCCTCTACCCCCGTCTTCTTCCTCCTTTTCCTCCTCATCTCCCTCTCTCTATACTCTATTAATTATTTCCCTCCTCCTGCTATTATTACCTGTACTCTCTTTCTACTACATCCAGTCTTTACTCTTCTCTATTACCAGCTGCCTCTACTCCTCCTCCTCCCTCAGACTACCACCTGCCACTCCTCCTCCCATACGACTATCACCTGCTTCTCTTAGTTTGGTAATGTTGTTGCGAACGTGTGGGATATTGTTGCCAATGTTTTAGGATATCGTTGTGAATGTGTGAGATATTGGAGTCAACTTAAAACACTGGATGATCATTGTTAATATTAAGTTATCCCTCAACGCCTTGTTATTTGCACATGTCCATAGTGTGAAAGGGGCCCACGTCGTCGCTATCTTTTCCTCAAGCTTTTCCAGTGTACACCGTTCAAAAGATGTAGCGCTTTGTAAGCTTGTAAAAGTTTTCAAACAACCCCGAGGAATGCATCCTACACCTCTGTTCAGATTCAAAATGAAATCATTCAGACCTCAAAGTAAATTGTCATAAAAAATGTAATATCTGGCATCAAAGAAGCAGACATGTCGTTTCTTTACTATCAAAGCAGATGGAACACGTGATCCAACAGATACATAAAACATATTCCTGGTTGCCCGGTATGTAAAGACTGGAAAAATACACAAAAATTCAGTAGGTATGCCAACAATAAATGATTTGGATGCAGCAAGTTTAGCTTGTGTAACATTGCAAACTCTGAAGGACTGTGGTCTGGATTCCAAGAACATACAGTACTTACTGTCGCAATGCTATTAATGGTGCTTACATAATGTCAGGAAGACAGAGATATTCAAACGAAAATACAAGATCAGCCTCAGAAAGAAGTACCATACTGCTTTAACCACCAACTACATTTGGTTCTAGATAGTGCATGCTATTGGAATACAAGCAGATGTTGAAATATTATTCACAACTTCCAACAACATATACAACTTCCTACGCCATCTACAATTGAACAGAATCTATGATGGGACTAAACTGAAGCGCCTGCTAGAACAGCGGTGGTCAGGTCACCTGGCCACTGAGTTAGCAAGCATAGCTAACCATGAAAATTTGATGACTGCACTTAAAATCTGTGCGGAAAATGAGTGTCATGTAGCAGTGTGCATTGAGGCAACTGGGTTATTAAAAAAGGCAAAACGCAGATAATTCTTGTTTATTCCATAACGTGTGAAAGAAATTCTGCTGATACTTCGACCGGCAGATCAACTTTACCATCACGTGACTGATTTCATGACATCTTATATTACTGGAGCGAGATTTTGCTATAGGTTAGGTTAGTTTGGATTGGGTTAGGTTAGCTTAGTTTGGATTGGGTTAGGTTAGGTTCATTTAGATTGGGTTAGGTGAGAATAAAATCCAAACGCAAAATCTAGCTTTCTTGTTATTTTAAACCAACCACAACGCGTTGTGGTCGCTTTTCGTTTTCTGAGCCCAACATATGCATTTTTATTTATTTACTAGCAGAAACGCCGCCCTCCGGGCGGCTCATTCGCAAGGCCACGGTAGGACGCCACCCTCCGGAAGGCTCCACATTATCACTGTTCAGTCCCCAAAACTTCTTCCATCAATAGTTCATTAACGGTGTATGTAAGTTCCACCATGTTTTTCACTACAACGGTACAGCAAAGTATATTTTTTTAGCATTAAACTGTTATTATTTTATTGTCTAATCATCACTACATATAACACCACCATCCATCACTACATATAACATCATCCATCACCACTACATATAACACCATCCATCATCACTACATATAACACCATCCATCATCACTACCTATAACAACATCCATCATCACTACATATAACACCATCCATCATCACTACATATAACACCATTCATCATCACTACATATAACACCATTCATCATCACTACATATAACACCATTCATCATCACTACATATAACACCATCCATCATCACTACATATAACACCATTCGTCATCACTACATATAACACCATCCGTCATCACTACATATAACACCATCCGTCATCACTACATATAACACCATCCGTCATCACTACATATAACACCATCCGTCATCACTACATATAACACCATCCGTCATCACTACATATAACACCATCCATCATCACTACATATAACACCATCCGTCATCACTACATATAACACCATCCGTCATCACTACATATAACACCATCCGTCATCACTACATATAACACCATCCGTCATCACTACATATATCACCATCCGTCATCACTACATATATCACCATCCGTCATCACTACATATAACACCATCCGTCATCACTACATATAACACCATCCGTCATCACTACATATAACACCATCCGTCATCACTACATATAACACCATCCATCATCACTACATATAACACCATCCATCATCACTACATATAACACCATCCATCATCACTACATATAAAACCATCCATCATCACTACATATAACACCATCCATCATCACTACATATAACACCATCCATCATCACTACATATAACACCATTCGTCATCACTACATATAACACCATTCGTCATCACTACATATAACACCATCCGTCATCACTACATATAACACCATCCATCATCACTACATATAACACCATCCGTCATCACTACATATAACACCATTCGTCATCACTACATATAACACCATCCGTCATCACTACATATAACACCATTCATCATCACTACATATAACACCATCCATCATCACTACATATAACACCATCCATCATCACTACATATAACACCATCCATCATCACTACATATAACACCATCCGTCATCACTACATATAACACCATCCATCATCACTACATATAACACCATCCATCATCACTACATATAACACCATCCATCATCACTACATATAACACCATCCATCATCACTACATATAACACCATCCATCATCACTACATATAACACCATCCGTCATCACTACATATAACACCATTCATCATCACTACATATAACACCATTCGTCATCACTACATATAACACCATCCGTCATCACTACATATAACACCATCCGTCATCACTACATATAACACCATCCATCATCACTACATATAACACCATCCGTCATCACTACATATAACACCATCCGTCATCACTACATATAACACCATTCGTCATCACTACATATAACACCATCCGTCATCACTACATATAACACCATCCGTCATCACTACATATAACACCATTCATCATCACTACATATAACACCATCCGTCATCACTACATATAACACCATCCATCATCACTACATATAACACCATCCATCATCACTACATATAACACCATTCATCATCACTACATATAACACCATCCATCATCACTACATATAACACCATTCATCATCACTACATATAACACCATTCATCATCACTACATATAACACCATTCATCATCACTACATATAACACCATTCATCATCACTACATATAACACCATCCATCATCACTACATATAACACCATTCATCATCACTACATATAACACCATCCATCATCACTACATATAACACCATCCATCATCACTACATATAACACCATTCATCATCACTACATATAACACCATTCATCATCACTACATATAACACCATTCATCATCACTACATATAACACCATCCATCATCACTACATATAACACCATTCATCATCACTACATATAACACCATCCATCATCACTACATATAACACCATCCATCATCACTACATATACACCATTCATCATCACTACATATAACACCATTCATCATGACTACATATAACACCATCCATCATCACTACATATAACACCATCCATCATCACTACATATAACACCATTCATCATCACTACATATAACACCATTCATCATCACTACATATAACACCATCCATCATCACTACATATAACACCATCCATCATCACTACATATAACACCATTCATCATCACTACATATAACACCATCCATCATCACTACATATAACACCATTCATCATCACTACATATAACACCATCCATCATCACTACATATAACACCATCCATCATCACTACATATAACACCATTCATCATCACTACATATAACACCATTCATCATCACTACATATAACACCATCCATCATCACTACAAATAACACCATTCATCATCACTACATATAACACCATCCATCATCACTACATATAACACCATCCATCATCACTACATATAACACCATTCATCATCACTACATATAACACCATTCATCATCACTACATATAACACCATCCATCATCACTACATATAACACCATCCATCATCACTACATATAACACCACCCATCATCACTACATATAACACCATCCATCATCACTACATATAACACCATCCATCATCACTACATATAACACCACCCATCATCACTACATATAACACCACCCATCATCACTACATATAACACCACCCATCATCACTACATATAACACCACCCATCATCACTACAGATAACACCACCCATCATCACTACAGATAACACCATCCATCATCACTACATATAACACCATTCATCATCACTACATATAACACCATTCATCATCACTACATATAACACCATCCATCATCACTACATATAACACCATTCATCACCACTACATATAACATCATCCATCATCACTACATATAACACCATTCATCATCACTACATATAACACCATCCATCATCACTACATATAACACCATTCATCATCACCACAGATCGGTAAAGTAGTTTCCGAGATTCTCGTGCGGACACACAAACAAACACACACACACACAAACAAACACACCACACACACACACACAAACAAACAAACACACCACACACACACAAACAAACACACACACACACACAAACAAACAAACAAACACACAAACAAACACACCACACACACACAAACACACACACACACAAACAAACACACAAACAAACAAACACACCACACACACACACACAAACAAACACACAAACAAACACACCACACCACACACAAACAAACAGACATACTTCTTTGTTTTATATAGATAGAAGATAGGGAGCCAGTCTACTACAGGTGGACCCTCGGAAATTTGTACGGGTTTGAAATGGCGAACAAAAGTTAGGTTAAGTCGATTTTGATCTCATTGCTTGTGGTAACTCCTGAGTACTTTCATTAGGTGGAGTTAGGTTAGTATGGCAATGATCAGGGGAAACTTTTTTTTTTCTTTTTATCTTGAATTTAGTTAAGAATTAGGTTAGGTTAGGTTTAGTTTGGATCTGTTTTAGGCTGTATAACTCTCATGATAAATATTAAACAAACCAAAGATAACATTTTTATAATAATAAACTATTCATTGTTATTTAAGGTCATGAGACGTTTCCAAATGTTCGTTAATAATGAAGAAAATTTGATGTGAGAATCTTGTGGCAGCTGTGGTTGTAGTTGAGTAGCCAATTCATTAACATAATTTTATTCATTATTTAAGCAAGTATACGACCATTGGGACACTTCTCATGACCTTGAATACTGATGAACATTTTATTATTATAAGAATGTTACCTTTGGTTTATTTAGTATTTACCCAGACAGTGATACAGCCAAAAACAGATCCACCAATCACAATCACCTTTACATACAGCCTTCCTTCACCAAGTGTTGCCAGGTAAAATTGAGAGCATGGGACTCAGGGTGGGGTCGGTGCATCTTTGGCTGACTGTACATGCCATAACATTGATTAACAACATATATTATGTTATATTGTAATTGGTCTGTTCCTTTACACTGATAGCAACGACAGTTATTTGCAACACACTTGTGCTCGAATTATGTGCTGAAAAGAAAAAAATAATTTGGTTTGTCATTTAAGCGAATGGCGGCCATCTTGTAAAACCATATGTCTCAGACCACCTATATGAAACATGTTGACTTTAATGTAATCCTTGACCTCAAAAACCTGGGTATTAACACATATTAAGAGAGATATTGCCGATTACATTTGCGCAAAGTTGCCATTTTGAAATTTGGCCGCCAAGTCTCATACCCGTATAATAAAGTGCATGATTTTGTCCTAATCCTCTGGACTATTAGGGGAGGGTCTTATTAAGTTAGTGATTTAGAAGGTTAAATGTTAAGTTAAAGTTTTCTCAAGTTAAAGTCACATCAGGTGAGGTAGATTATGTTGCGTTAAGGTAAGTCAGGTGAATGTTAAGGATAAGATTAATTTTAGGTTAATATTATGTTCGATTATTGTTATTTCGGGTTGATATTATATTAGGTTAAGGTTGTTTGGTAAAAGTTATGTTCGGTAAACATTTTCATGTAAGTTTAACACCAAAATAACATATTAATCGACCCAACACAAAACAGTCCCTGACACCTGCCGTTTCTCAGTTAACTTGATTTTTTTTTTACGAGGAATAGCGCCCCCGGGGACAGCTCATCCACCCACAACGGGGCCTGAGAGGAGAAAAAATAAGAGTAAAAAGAAGTTAAAAATAGAAGAGAAAAAGACTAATCAATCTACACCACGAAGATGCCGAAAAAACAGTTTTTTTAAGTGTATGGTAACAGAAGAAGACAGAGCATTCCACCGTTTTGGCTGTGTGAGGAAAGAGAGATGTACTATAACGGGTTGTTGTAGTGTGACCGACATCCACACAAGCGATGGGCACCGTGGGAAAGACAAGTGTTACGAACTCACTGCCTTGCTGGCGTTTCACAGGCTGCCAAATCCACCGAACATTGCCAGTTAAAGTGCCCGTAAAAGAGAGAGAGAGAGAGAGAGAGAGTGAAGTAACATTGCGGCGAAGAGAAAGACAAGAGAGATTATCAACTAAAGGAGGAGTGTTAATAAGACGTAATGCCGTTGACAAAAGAGCAAATTCAAAAATACATAAAAAAATAAACAGCAAAAGCGTCCCACGTAAGCTTAGTATTTTATATTATAAGGAGAACATTCTTGCTGGTTTAGATCGAAATCGAAATTTTATGTCAATGTTTATATAAAGATAAAGGCAATATTCAACATAAACATGATACAGGTATATTCTCAGTGAAAATATGAAATGTTAATAACAATTTAAATAACATTAAAAATATTTAATTTATCCTAAAAATATGAACAATTGGGTTATCTGGTGTTTTTCACTGATGTTTGAAAGTTTTGTTTTATTTTTGAATTTTTGGAGAGCCGGTTGTCTCGTGTCACAATACCGAACCCAAGCCACGAACCCCTCTTGAAGATAACGCTACCATGTTTTTCGTTTTCAAGGAAACCTAATGTTTCTCTTGCTTTATAACATCTATACTAACTATGTATGTTTTTGTACACAGATTAAAAATTTAATAATCATTCACCAGTGCGATATGGTCCTTTTCATTCCGGAAGACGTTCAAGGCCGGTACAAATGCAAGTCCAAGTTAATATAATAAAAAATTCTATATTATGTTAATAGTATTCATAATTAATGTAAAGATCACAACTTTATCATAAAAATTAGATCGCATTGCTCAGAAATATAGCTCATTAACATCATAAGGGAGGTCGGTATCGGGGGCTCGGACATAGGTTTTGTTGACGTTGGAAGATGTTAATGAGGTGAACCTGAAGCCATTAAAGGTCCAGCCAGCCGCCCTGACCAAGGTGACACAACACTCACCAACACCCTTTAACCCTGCTGTTTAATGGACTGATTACCTACTCAAGATGTGGGCTGATACGTTATTCATCGTCTTTATTTCTATCTGCACGGCGCTGTTTGGTGAAGGTGAGTATATAGCCTTGCTGAGGGACGTGTGGAGCCATACAGTACAGTACTAGGGGGTAGATATTATGTAAAATTGTGGTACAAGTCCACTTGGTTCATCATGTCGTACAGAGACAAGGAGTGCATCCGATGGTAAACTGCAAGTCGAGTTGATCAGGTATAACCCAAATAGCTACAGAACAGTGTGTCTCAATAAGGAGGTGCACGCTGGGTTAGGTTGTTTATAACGTGCGGTTATTAGTGTCTTGTGCTGTGGGCATTGCTTAAACTAATCCTCATTGAATGAGTATCGTTTCTTACTTTACAAACAAGGTAAACATGTTTGTTGTGAGTGGTTTCGTCATTGAATTTGAGGTAAAAGAGGAACCGATGGTTAGCACCCAAACGCATTTATATATTTTGTTCATATTTTCCACAGCTATTCTCTGGATGATATTAGCTAATAGGTAAATTTGCACTTCCACCTCCCACTGTGTTAGAAAGTCAAAAATATATTTTTCTCGTGTATTTGTGTGTGTTGAGACCGCATATGACCTTAATTTCCGTCGGAAATTGGCTGGGTTTTTTTTTCGATTTTTTTCGTGGGACGTTTTTTGAAAAAAAATAATGGCTAAGCGAATAAAAAATACACCAAAACACACTAGAAAAACAAAAACCTAACCTAACCGACTCACCATATGATGGAATCACCTATTTCTTACCTTATTGGCCTGGTTCTTGTTCGTCGTTGGATTCTGAGATTCTTACACAACGCCACATATGTTGGTCTTTGCGATATTTATATTCAGTCTTGCACTTAGTACACTTTACTGAGTTTGGGAGAACACCATGCGATCGAAAAAATGCTATAGTTTCTTCGTTTTTTTCCCAAAACCTCGCAATCAGCTCCATATAATTGAAGTGACACCCATCGTAGACTTCCATGGTGGGAAATGAATTTGAATTTGGAAATATGAGAGACCCAAAATAAAAATCGATTTTGATTGGGCCAAAAATACCGTGAATTAAATCAAATCATTTTAATTGGTTGCAAAAAAAAAGAAGCTTTTGATTGGTCGTGTGACGTGTACTGGAACGCATGTGCGTGATGATTTATGAAGGAGACACGCAGGAGACATGCAGTGTGAGAGGTGAGTAGGCAATAATGGCGGAAGATTAATGGAAGAAAATAGAGAAAATTTTGGATATGCTATCTCCGTTATTAAACATTTGCGACGGTAATGTAATAGATGAAAATGATCTTATAATTAGACCTCTTATTATAATATGATAATAGATTAGTGGTTGGAATGTGGAATGTATAAACGCAAAATTACCAGCTAAAAAATGGTGGTAAATTTTTACTTTAGGACACGAGTCCCTCGGGGTTGACCAATATGTTTTTCTAGTGTATTTTGGTGTGTTTTAAATGACCCTGGATATTTTTCGTCATTAAATCTTGTAGTTAATGCAGACTGATTGGAAGAAAAAAGTTTATAATCATAGCAAAAAACCATGGCACTTGACGCAGAGAATATCATCCATCTTTTTCTCCTTTGGCAAGCTTTCGAAAAAAATTTTCTTTATATAAGTACCTGGCTTTTCCATCATCATAAGTTCAGCTGAGGTATTCAGTTTTAGTGCATCCAAGTCCTGTTGAAGCTTTTTCTGAGAAAAGTAGCCGCATAATTCATGTGTAATGTCAGTCCACAATGCGGGATCCTCAGGAAATATCACTGTTTGTCCTTCAAAAGACTCACTGAAACACTGTCACTTACAAATTGATAATACCCAGAGAGAGTAAAGTACAGATATATTATAAACAAATATAAAATAAAATGTAAATGTAGTTATATACAGTACAGTACAGTATATTAAGTATTATACTAATGATACTGATTATTATCAACTTCGGCTGAAGTCATTACCAATTTGAGGTTTTGTACCAAATCATGCTTCCTCATTACCAAACATTTTTCATGACTAAATTTGTCCCAATTTGGTAATGAATGATGCCAAATGGCAGCGCTGCTTGATTCTTCTACTCCGGTTAAGGGGAAACTTAGCAAGGCCTCATAAGGGGCACAAAATTTTCACTGTATGGCTTCAGAACATATAATACATATGCTGGTATAGTATACTACAGTAATATCTCCCTTAGCAGGAATCCCTCAAACCCGGAACGCTCCGATAGCCAGAATTGAAATTTTCTCGAAAAATTGTTCCCAAGACAGGAATTTTCTGACCAATTCCGGCTTTGGGATTGATTTTCCGAGGGGCACATTTTCCGGAAAATTCAGAAATAATTCCCTATACCCGGAAAATTCCGGGGATAGGGGAGTTTTTTCCTGGGTTTGAGAGATGAAAATCGGGCGCATTTTTTTTTAATTCCGAGAAAATTTTTCCGTTACCCGTAGAATTCCAGGGATGGGAGATTTTTTTCCGGCTTTGAGCGAGTTGTCTCATTACCTGGATCTCTCATTCCCGGAAGTGCTCTGCACCAATTGTTCCGGTTAACGGGGATATCACTGTACAGCAGTCCCTCGGTTAACGAACACAATAATAAAGAAGTAAAAAAAAAAAAGATCTTTAGTGAGAAACGCTATACTATGTATATTGTGTTATCAAGAAAGAGAAACAATCGAGACCCTGCAATTGTGTGTAAATGAGGCAGAAAGACAGATCAGCAACCCTGGAACTTGGTCACAATATTCGTGATGCCATATACAGTAGTAGCAGAGTCTACCATTAGACAACACAGTATGCTTCCAATATCTTCCCAGGTGGTAGTACCTCCCTGTTTGATAGCTGCCTATTACCTACTACCTGTGTGTGTGTGTGTAGACACACTTACACACACTAAACATATACAAATAAATAATAATGGGAAAATCCTCTCACAAATAATCAGAAACACATTTATTAAAAATGTGACAGTCTACCCCCAAGTCTACTCCGTGCTTTGTGATTAATAAAGGAAGACTCACATTTTTATTTAACTTGTTTCTGATTATTTGTGAGAGGATTTTCCCATTATTATTTATTTGATGTATTTTGTGTGTGTGTCTACACACACACACACACATATCCAATACAGGTAAAGGAAATAATTGTCCTAAAGGCAAACACATAAAGGGAATATACATTTCTTTGTACACAAGTAAAAATGTACCCCCCCCCCCCCCCTCCCCCACGTCAGCAAATGTTATTTGCATATTTGGCGATTCGCGGCCATTTTGAGAACCTAGCACCGCGAATTTGAAGGGCATGCTGTACTGTGTTTGTGAATGGTAAATTCATGTAAGGTCCAGGATGAATTGTTGTTTTTGATTGGTTGGATATACAGATATCCCTCGCTATACGAATGGGTAAGTTCCTTGAAAACCACTCATTAAGTGAATATTCGTACTGTATATCAAATAACATAACATATGGGGAAAATAGGGTTCGGTTCTCGAATGACAAGAAAATCCCAATATCATAGCTAAAAAAAGTGAAATTGGTTCATAAACAAAAAACAACTTACTTTTATCCTCACTTTTATCCTCTTCGCCACTGATCGGCTTGTTAGCCGCTTGGGCGATCGGTCACGTCTCTTTTCCTTTATATTCTTCACCAAAAGGTCGGCTCGCTAGCCGCCCGGGCGATCGGTCACGTCTCTGTCACGCACTGTTGGCAAATACTGGGCATGCACCGGCTCCTGAATGTACCTGAACCCGCTTCAGTGTTGGTCAAGTCTTCTCTTGAAAGATCTCACACTCGGTGCCGTCACAACACTCTCTGGTAGATTGTTCCAAGAGTTTACAACCCTCACTCCGAAAAAGTTTGCCCTCATGGTTTTCTGGACTTGCGGCTTCTTCAATCTTGAGCTGTGACCCCTTGTGGGGCGAGCGTCCGCCAGCTCCAAGTGAGGACACTCAACTGAGTAGTGCCCCCTGAGATGCTTATACACCTCAACTATAGTAATTTTTTACCTAACTGCTGTAATTTAGAGCCTAACACATTATATAATTGATCAAGTATAAATTTAGTACATTACCTGTACCTTAAGGGGCCATATTCTTATAAGAGAGAATAGCTTTCATATAGTGAATAAGAGATGCAAGAAAGAATATTTATAGAGAAAATTGTATAGAAAGTGATACCTGTAATAAGTTTTCTTTTAAGTATAAATCTATTATGCACATTTATTAATTTTACTTGTTCAATTAAAGTGTTTTCATTTTTTCAGGGCTAACTTGGCTGCTTGTGTACAGGACTGAAAAGTATCAGAAGTTAAAAGCAGAGGTGGAGCGCCAATGTAAGCGATGTGAGTAATATCCTTGTTGAGTGTTTTTTTTTTTTTAGGCAGACTTGATGTTGGTGCATGGTGTTGGGGTGATGGAGAAGATATCTTGGAGCCTTGTAATGGAACAATACTGTTTATGGGAAAGCCAATATGTGCATTAGTGCAAATTAAGTCTTGCAAGCGTGAAAAGAAAATTCAAATTCACATAGGTTGACAAGCTTTACATGAGATGATTTATATTACTGTAGTTCAGTTTAAGGAGATAGAAAAATGCACTCTTACACCAGACAAGTCACCATAATGGAGGATAGGCCATTAAGTCTGGAGACAGGGATCAAGTCTTAACAAAACTAGGACTTTGCTGCAGTACCTCCCACCACACTTGAATACAGTACAACTCTTATGGTAGAGGGATCCACTTGAGTGTTTATCTCGCCACTTTTCAGTCTTTATATATGGATATTGTCCTATTGTTTAATGTCACTGTATTTGCAGACATAACTTAAGTTTGGTACTATAGCATAAAGCTTAATTTTTGTTCATTTATATTTTATCTTACAGTGGAAAAAAAGAAAGAGGCGCATGGAGACAGCATTGATCGACAACAAAAACGGAAAATAGAGCGAGAAGAGGAAAGACTCAAGAATAGCAACCGAGATTTGTCATTGGTTAAGATGAAGAGCATGTTTGCGATTGGCTTTGCTTTTACTGCATTACTCTCCATGTTCAATTCAATGTAAGAATCTTGTATATCTTTACTCTTATTCTTGCCACAGTGTTACTTATCTGTTGATGGTTAGGTCAAAGTACACTATTCCTTTTAGGTCTTGTGATAGAACAGCCAGCCAGCTGTCTTCCTTAGAATGTCCTCACAAATCTTGTGCAACTTTACCTCTAACCTCAAAAACTGATTCCACCAAGACTTAAAGATCACCTTAGTTCTACTTCACCCTGAATTCCTTCTTCATGAGAAGTTATGATAAACAAGAGTCTGGTAGTAATTTTCTTCATTTACTGTAATTTTCCCCCGGAGGAAAAAGTTTTTAATACAGTATTTGATTTTTTGACAAGTACAGTATATAGTATGTGAAATACAACATTTTCTGTCTAACCAAAACCTTCATTCCAGTTAATTGCAGGAGCAATAAGGTCAGCCAGTCAGTGCTAATACATATACAGTACTTTAATTCAATACTGTACAGTACATTTATTAGAGCAGAAATTGAATGTTACTTGATCCATCATATTTAGAAACAGAAGAAGGTACAGTCCCCTTCACTTGTGTGTTTAATATTAATAATAATAATTAAATGTTTATTGAAAAGCATGGCAGCCGGAGGGCTGAAAATATACAGTTACATAATTGGGGAATGGGTCTCTTGATTTACAAATAATATACAAGTAACATAAGTGATACAAATACATGTATGATATATAATAACTAGGTGGGGAGAAGCTCAAACTACAGGGCATTTCATCAGTGACAATGCAAAAAGTAAGATTGACTGGGAGTGAATACACTGGTTGATTACAAGTTATTGATAATTTTTACTATGGTTGGGACTGGGCTGTTTACAGGGCTCGTCATGAAAGCATTCCACAAATCAATACATTGAGATATTTGTTTTAATATTGTTTTACTTTGATTCCATATTATGTTTACTATTGCGACTTTCCTTCTGTCAAATGTAAACAAACACAAGGCTGTCACACTGCACAAGACTTGGATATAAATTCATGTCACTCATCAGTGACATGATGACTTCTTACTTTGATATCAAGGCAGTGTGATGGTGAGGCTGCTGCTAATTATTATTATATGGAGATGCAATATACGGTAAGTAGTTACTCTTGCTTTCATCTCTATTTATTTATTTATTTGCTTAATCTTTTTTTTTTTTTTACGGGAAATAACCCACCTGGGCACAGGTCATTGACCTATCATTGACCTACAACGGGGCCTGAGGGGCGAAAAATAAGAGTAAAAAGAAATTAGAAATACAGTGGTCCCTCGGTTAATGAGCGCCTCGGTTAACGAGTTACCTTCCATAAGATTCTTAACTTCGGTTAACAAGCAATCCCTCGATTAACGAGTTTCTTACGAGCCGACCTGAACATGTTTTCGCTTGCATTTGGCGGTCCACCAGCTGTAGTATTAGTCCGCCAGTACAGTAATCGGTTGTAGGGCTTAAATTCCTTACCATTTTAGTAAATATCAAGAAGTTTATACTATTCAATAATTTTAAAAGTTTAAAATTAAATTTTTTTAGTAATTTTAACAATTATTGAACATAATTGAAGGTAAGGTCACTAGTTTCATGCGTGCCATCCAGCCTGCCAATACACCATACAGGCGTCAGTCCTTGTGTCTTTTCAGTGGAGGTAACATCTTGCTTGAGACTCTCTTCAACTAAATGCTTTTTTCTGTGTTTGCAAGCAAATTATTGGTCATTTTGAAATTTATTTTACATATTACACCAAGAGAACTTCCACCCCAATGCCTTCTCTTCTCCTTCACCCCATTCTAATTCCCATCATCATCATCATCATCCAGGAGCCTTCTACATACACACCTCCAAGTGAACTTTTCTACCTTTTTTGTTGAATTTAGGCAATTTTCGGTGAGCTGGAACCAATTACCCCAAAACCCATTGACACAATGGTTTCGGTTAACAAGCAACCTTCTAGAATGGATTGTGTTCGTTAACCGAGGGACCACTGTAGAAAAGAAAAAGATTATATTAATATACACCACGAAGATGCCGGAAAACTAGCTTTTTAAAGTGAGACATTGTATGAGTATGGAAACACAGAAGAAGGCAGAGCATTCCATAGTTTGGCTGTGTGAGGAAAGAAGGATGTACTATAACGGGTTATTCTAGTGTGACCGACAGCCACAGAGAAACAGTGGGCACCACGGGCATGACGTGTGTTACAAGCCCATGGCCTTGCCGGCTGTACACAGGATGCCAAATCCACCGAACATTGTCCGTTAAAATACCTGTACGAGAGAGAGAGTGAAGCAACATTATGGCGAAGAGAAAGGGAAGAAAGATTATAAACTAAAGGAGGAGAGTCAATAAGATGAAATGCCTTTAATTCCACCCTATCTAACAGTTGGACAGAAGAAGAACCACCCCAGATATGAGAGCAGTACTCCACGTTATGACGAATGAATCCCTTATAAACTTGAAGCAACTGCTCAGGAGTGAAGTAGCTATAACATCTTTACAGCATTCCCAGCTTTCGGGAGGCAGCTTTAGCAAAGTTGTGGATGTATGGCTTCCATGACATAGAGGAAATGGTGAGGCCTAGCATATCTATTTTAGAACTTGGCAGAATGATTGCATCCCAAAATGTAATTGGTGGGAGATCATATAATTTGGAAAGTGCAATTGGTAAATACAGTGAGTTCTGCTATAACGCGTGTTTTGACAACGCGAATTGGCTCTAACGCGATTTATGAATAGAGGTACGATATTTGTATAACGCGAACGCTTGCTTGCTGTAACGCGATTTTTGCTTACTATTTCTCCAATTTTGTGGTATTAACTGTGAATATGGAAAAGAAGAATATCTCCAAGAAGCGTTCTGGTGATCACATTCCTGGTGATGATCGTAAAAGAAAGGCTAAAACACTTGAAGAGAAGCTCGATGTTATCAACCTCAAAATCACCCTTCTCCCCCATCAAGTTATATTCATATTTTTTCAAGGTAAAGTGTTACATTTACTGAATGATTTCATCATTAGATATGAATGTAACATTTATTTAGACTGTACTATCCTTTGTGTTAGGCTAACTACTAAATTTTTTATGATTTCGAGTAATCTGCACCTAACCCTATTTTCTCCATAAGCCCTGTTATTTCTATTGCGCGAATTTCTATAACACGATGTTTTACAAGAACACAACTATCGCATTATAGCAGAACTGACTGTACTGAGTTTTTTTACTATTGAATTTAACCAAGTTTCTACCATTCGGAGATGCTGCACAGATCCACATTGATAGATGAAATGATATCACCTCTAGAAAAATATCTAGTTTGAGAATTCGGGGGAACGGGAAAATGTGAAGAAGAGTGAAGAGTAGAAGCATCAGCGTAAAAATGGATAGAATTAGTCGTAGTGTGAAGTAAATCATTGATAAAAAGAAGGAAGAGAGTAGGTGAAAGAACAGAACCCTGTGGGACACTACTATTGGTAGAGAAAGAGCAAGAGATCGATTCCTCAACAACAACTGCCATGGATCGGTTCTCAAGGAAGCTAGAAATTAGAGAACAAAGTGGGGGAGAGTAACCATAAGTGGGAAGTTTAGAAAGCAAAGACTTGTGCCATACCTTGTCAAATGGTTTGGAGATGTCGAGGGCCACGACGAAAGTTTCCCCCAAATCCCAAAGAGAGGATGACCAAAGATGTGTGCAGTAGGAGAGTAGATCACCAGTAGATCTCGCCTGGCGAAAGCCATGCTGGTGATCTGACAAAAGAGAAAAGCGTTCAAGGTGACGAGGAAATGAGATTTTAAGATACAGTAGTTAAAAAAGTCTTAGAGGGATGAAGTTAGGGCAATGGGGCGTTAGTTAGAGGGATTAGAATGGTCACCCTTTTTAGGGATGGGCTGAACCAAGGCATGCTTCCAAGAAGAAGGAAAAGTTTGGGTTTTGAAGCAAAGGTGAAAGAGGTGAACAAGCACAGGGGCTAGAATTTCAGCACACTCCCTCAGAACAGAAGGGGGTATTCCGTCAGGTCCATGCTCCTTACTCACATCCAACCTGGATAACACTCCATCTACCCTACGAGTGGAGGATATAGGAAAGTGCATAGGTTCAGTAGGAGGAGCAGGGGTAGAAGGGAGAGAGCTGGAATCATCTAAGGTGGAGTTAGAGGAGAATAAGGTGCCAAAGAGATTGACGTTATCAGGGGGAGAGTTGGCTATAGAGATATCAGGTCGAAAGAGGGAGTGCCGAAGTTATTACAGATGTTTTTGATTAAGGACCAGAAGGATTTACTAGAAGAAGAGTTAGTTAGGACAGCGATCTTTCTTTTTATAAAATTCTGCTTGGCCCTACGAAGAATGGCCTTACAACGATTCCTAGAAGTAATGAAAAAGGAGTGGGTAATAGGAGGAGATAGTTTCACAACTTGATACGCCCTATCCTTCTCCCTACATGCAAGAGAACAGGAGCAGTCAAACCATGATTGTAAAGTGAAAATTTTGGTAGAAGATTGGATAAATGCACTCATACCACCTTGTATAACCCCAGCAATGCTGTTAGCACATACCGAGGCATCCCTAGTGGAAAAGCAACACTCATCCCAAGGAAAGTTGGAGAAGAATTCTGCCAAGGATTGCCAGTTTGCCCTTTGATAGTGCCACAGTTGACGTTTAGAGGGGGAGTGGGGGAGGTGGTCATGCCTGGTTTGATTTAAAAGAAATAAAACTGTGATCGGAAGACCCTAAGGGGGCAGAAATTGAGTATGAATAGTGTGAGGGGTTAGAGGTAAAACAAAGATCAAGAATGTTAGTTAGTTGATTGTGTCGATCAGGAACACATGTAGGGTGTTTAATTATTTTTTTTCAGATCATTAAGTAAGGAAAAAGAGAGTGCCTCAGCTCCATCTGGGTCATCCCTTGCAGAGCCAAGCCACTCTCTTTGATGTACATTGAAATCCCCTAGGTAGAGGATCTCAGTGTTGGGGTGTGTGGATAGCAACGACTCATGGCAAGAAGTGAGATAGTCAAAGAGTTCCAAATAGTTGGTAGAGTTGGGAGAACAGTATAAGAAACAAAGAAAAATATTCATAGTTGGTAGAGATATTTTGAACCAGATGACATCATAAAGAGAAGATTCAAGATCTGTGAGTTGAGCTATAGGTGTACATGTGTTGCAGGAGGCACATTCACCTCCCTTAGAACAGAAAGAGGTATAAAGGTTGTAGTTGGAGACTTGAAAAAGTTTGGGCAAAGCTGCTTTGGTCAGTTTGAAGTTCAGATACAGTAGTAGTAAGAGGTTGAGGGAAGAAGTTAATAGATGGTGCTCCACAGAAGGAAAATTGGATCTCAGGCCACGAATGGTGGAAAAATGAAGTGTGAAAAAAGCCAATCCTCCTGCAACCGCGGTGGCGTCAGTTGAGACCCCAGTAGTGTGATGATGATCAGGTCGGCCCTGGGGTCCACAACCTTCCCGACCAGTGGGACCCATCCGAGAAGGCCTTGCTTCAATATTATTGTCAACTGATATCATAGAAGAATAAAAGAATAGAACAGATCAAGAGTGAGAAACGTTATATATGTTGTGTTTTCAATAGTACGAGAGACAATTGAGACCCTGCAATTGTGTGTAAATGAGGCAGAAAGGCAGATCAGCAATCTGGGACTTAGTCACATTTTTCGTTACGCCATATGGCAGCAGGGTCTACCATTAGACAACACATTTTGGCTGCCTTCATTATTTTTAGTAGACAGTCAAGCTTTTATGTGATTTTTCTCTCTTACAGAGTTCTCCTCTGAAGGAGAGGTCATGAAAGAGCAATCTCCAGGTTCATATCACTTCATGTTGTTTGTGCCTTCTGTACTGATATTTATGACATTTATAAATGTAATGTACACTGCATTAACATACTTCTCATCGTCTACGTGTTATGCAGTTTTGATGGGCGTGTGGTCGCCAAACTGCCATTTCTCCCCATCTCCTGGCTTCAGGGTTTGAGCCACCGTAACCTACTAGGCGATGACTACACTGACTGCTCCTTCATCTTCCTCTACATTCTTTGTACCATGAGTATCAGACAGGTGTGTATAAGATGCCTTGATATAGTATTATGTGGGTCATGAGTATCAGACAGGTGTGTATAAGATGCCTTGATATAGTATTATGTGGGTCATGAGTATCAGACAGGTGTGTATAAGATGCCTTGATATAGTATTATGTGGGTCATGAGTATCAGACAGGTGTGTATAAGATGCCTTGATATAGTATTATGTGGGTCATGAGTTTCAGACAGGTGTGTATAAGATGTCATAATTTTATTGTACTGTACTGTATTAAAATTATGAGAATAAATCAGGGTCCAGAATACTGCCTGCCCACTTGCCTGAGACAGTTTATAATGGAAACATGCTGGCTCAAAAAATATTGACACCTGCCAATCAAATACAGTGATATCCCCGTTAGTCGGAACAATTGGTGCAGAGCACTTCCGGGCATGAGAGTTTCCCGCTAACTAGACGACTTTCTCAAACCCTGAAAAATACCTTATCCCCGGAATATTTTCTGGTTAGTGGGAAAAGTTTCTGGGTGTCTAAACTAGGTATCTTGCACAGACAGATACTAGCCCACTTCTCCAAAATGTTTCTGGGTGCTGGGGATGTTTTCCTTGAGTCCATAAATTCAGTTCTAATTTAGTAAGAAACTCCATTTCTTTACTACTGTATAATAATCCAGAATAGTTCATCTAAAAGTTTGGTTAAATAAATATATTTGAAAATAAAAAATACATACAGTCAACCCTCGCTTTACGAGGTCCCGCTTTACGAGGTCCCACTTTACGCGTTTCCACGTTTATGCCGTACCCTGCCGAACACGGAATGCTCACTTTCCGCAGTGTGTGTACCCTTTACGCGGAGAGTGGCACGAGCAGGGTGAGCACAAGGTCGCCCAGTCATCAAAACATTACCGAGTTCTTCACCTGCCACCCACCACAGCCGGCCCAAGTCAGTGATAGTGAAAATGATAGTGAGGATATGGACTTTGAGGGGTTTGACAAAGAGGCCCTGCAAGCCTCTGTGGTGGATAGTGATACAATTGATACAAGTGATACAGGTGAGGGCCAATAATCTGCCCTCTGCCTCAGAACCATCCCCCCATCCCCGTGTGCCCAGCCATCTTTTCTACTAATGTAAGTGTTAAAAAGCCTAATATTATTGATATTTCTCTTAATTATTTATTGTGTGTGCATACTATCATAAAATAAGAAGTTATTTTACTACAACATAGGTATTGTGTCTGAAAAAGTGGAGTTTGGGGGTTGGCCCTGTCTCTATTTCAATTAATCCCATATGTTATGTTGTTCACTTTACGAGTTTCTCACTTTACGCGGGCCGCCGTGGGTTCAATTGACCGCGTAAAGTGAGGGTTCACTGTATATATGATATGGGTGTGAATGAAACTGTGTGTGACAAGAAAGACTGGTATCCCCCCCCCCCCCCCCCCTCCCCCCATGGAGCTGTGAGGGATTAATGGGTCTCGTGTAAGTGACCTAACTGACACAATGTCAGGTGGAGGCAGGGTGGGGATTAGTGGTCTCATATTACTGACCTCCTCATGGAATGTCAGGTCACTCTTTTTTGGTTGGGGGATTAGTGGATCTTATGACCTGAAGATGTCTTGAATAAACACAAAACCTAAAGTATTTTTAGGGAGATTATGATAAGTTTAAGTATACTGTACTGTAATTGAGGGATGAGAGGGAGAGTCATGCTGTCAGTTTCCCCCCTTTCCTACCTCAAGTGTGGCTAATTGTGATAGGGATATGAATTTGATACTATAATGATCCTTAATAAATTCCATACGAGACATTTCCAATAAGATATCCTTAAACAAAATATTTTGATATGTAATGATGGGTATTCCATTCTTTTATATAAAAAATTAAGAAATGTTGATACCAGAGTCAATGAAATCAGTTTTAATTTCGTTAGACACATTTTTTTCTTCTCAAAATAATCCTGAATACTTTATCTAGAAGTTTGTTTAAGTAAATATATTTAAAAAAAAAAAAGCTCTATATGATACGGACGTGAATAGAGCTGTGTTACAGCAAAGAGCAAGGTATTTTCCAAGAGTAAACAATGCAGCTCTTAGGAGCTGTAGTTATTTAAGCAACCACATACAATATTGTTCATATTGTAAACATAATAATGTATACTACCGTACTACTATACTGTTTATACAGGTTGTACCTCTCTAGTCCGGCAACCTCGGGACCTGACCTGTGCCGGACCATGGACATTCACCCTTTTCCAGGATAGATAGTGACTTGTGCTTACACTTGGAAGCACTAGCACCACTTTCTCCGCTTCATGGTCTCTTTGAAGACATAATGAAGGATTAAATGTTGTACAGTAGCTTTTCAAATTTCGTGAGTTTTTAATTCAACGTTTTTTATTTGAACACACCAAAAAAACACAATAAAAAATTTTGACGGCGGAAACTAAAATTTCGACGGGTTTGAACAGCCCACCAATGTTCAGACGACATGCACAATCGTGTAAACAGCGTCATTTCTCTTATGTACAAAGGATTCATTATTGTTTATTACTGAAAGTCTTTTTGATTGAATTAATGTTTATGTGTGCAAAATGAGCAATACAATTCATTAATAATACGTTGAATATTGAAACACGAGGAAATCAGACAGCATTGTTTTCGTTGATTACAAAACCAGTGACTGATTGGTTCTACATATAAAACTGAAGAAAATAAGACCCTGGTTGTAGCTATAGTAAAATTAATATGGTTGTTTTAAGTAATGTTATTTAATGTTAATAAATGGAACAATAGAAATAGCTAACGATAATGGTAAAGAAAAAAAGAGAGATCGCGTATGTAAGTGCACACATGTGAAAACATATCATTACTCTACATAAGAATATGAAAGCAACACTTATTTACCGTTCATATATATTTTAATTAATGTTTTTGAATTTGTTTTTATTCAATTAATGTTTGTGTGTGCAAAATGAACAATACACTTTATTAATAATACGTGGAATATTAACACGAGGAGACGAGACGGCTGCCGGCATTGTTTTTGTTAAAGCTTACAAAACCAGTGACTGATTGGTTCTACATATAAAACTGAAGAAAATAAGACCCTGATTGTAGCTGTAGTAAAATTAATGTAAAAAAAATTAATATGGTTGTTTGAAGTAATGTTATTTAATGTTAATAAATGGAACAATATAAGTAGCTAACCATTAATGGCAAAAACAAAATTGAGACTGCGCGTATGTAAGTGCGCACATGTGAAAACATATCATTACTCTACATAAGAATATGAAAGCAACACTTATTTACTGCTCATATATATTGAAGGGTTAAATGTTGTACTCTGCATAGACAAGCAGAGAGAGCAGCCGAACTGCTGGATGTAAACAAACCTTAATTTCCCGCGGCTTTGTTGTTTTTTTTTACGGGGATTAGCCCACCCGGGCATAGGTCACTGACCCACATTGGGGCCTGAGGGGCAAAAATTTAATACTCCTGTAATAATAATAATAATTCAGGAAAAAAAAAAAAAGCTGCCTATCTACCAATTGGGCAAACTAAAATCGTTCCGGATCACGGGAGTTTCTGGACCACAGAATGCCGGACTAGAGGGGTACAACCTGTATTGTACTCGCCAGCAGATCCGATCATCTTTAGCCTAGAGTAGGCACACACTTCACTCAGCTAACTTCTCTCATATCTACCACTAAACTAATCCATCTGTCAAGTGTCTTATTCATCTTTCATTCAGTTGATATATATGTATTTGCTTAGTGACTCCTCAACCTGTCTTTTGACCTGACTTAGGCCTACTCTCGCATTTTATTATCTAACATGTTCACTTGCCACCTAACTTACCCATCATTCTGTCTACTTCCTAACTTTTCCATCATCTAACTCGTCATTCTGTCCGCCATCTAACTTATTCATTCATCCACCATTTTTTAATTATCCATTTTGTCAACTTGCATATTCACTCATAACTCACATACTTTACTCATTCATCCATTTCCTAACTTATTCATTCATCAGTCTCCTAACTTATTCATGCATCTCTAACCTAATTCATTCATCCATCTTTCTCTTAACTTATTTTCCTGTACTTAATCTGTCACCTATGTCCTACATCACAATCATCATTATATAGAAACTGTTTTGTAGTTTTGTCATTTTATTTTGTCTGTCTATCCATTATGCTACCGTACGTACTAGTTTTATGGAATGAGTCGAGGAAAATGGATAACTCACCAGAGGGAGGAAAGTTAGACGAGAGGAAAAAGCTGAAACAACATGCTATGGACCCTTTTCCCAAATATTATGTACTGTATCTCATACACTATAAGAGCAATTACTAAACTTATTCACAATGCCATGACAGGACTCACTTTTGGAGACATCGATAACCATTGGCACCGTATTTATTGCTTATGGGAGATTTTTTTTTTTTTTTTTTTTAATCATTAGTTCCTACCTTGTAACTAAAGAATCTTCTCACTGATGAGTTGAATACTGTATTCTGTACCCTCTACTGTACAGTAGTGATTTTTTCCTGGACAAAATAGTTGTGATCCCTGAAATTGTGAAGATACCACTAAACTGTATGTCTAGGGTTCACTGGTGCCTAAATATGTTCTTAAGTATTGAATCTTTTATAATATACCTGGTATTTGATATATTGCAGAACATCCAGAAGTTGTTGGGCTTTGCACCATCGAGAGCAGCGAACAAGCATAGTACTAACTTGTTTGGACCACAGCCTCAGCAGTTGAGTGGGTATAAATAAACAAACCAGCTTGTTTGGATTACCAGTTGATGACTCATCACTAACACATCAAGAGCATCAACTTCAGATCATGAGCATTGTTCCATTGTGTGAATGATGCTCTATGTGATAAGATATTTGATTTGGTTAATTATATGAACCTTCCGAGTGTAATTAGGATGAAAGATTTACTGTTGAAATATCACCCGGATGAAAAAGTACTTTTATCAAAGTTATTGTTTCAGTACAATTGTCAGATTTAGTGCTCTGAATTACTTCAGATGAACAAAATACTCACATCTTTGGTATTATTTAAGCATGATGGTAAGATATAATGCATTGATTTCAGTCAGATGAAAGAAATACTGTTCTTGTATCATTACTATTATGTATGCAGGATTGAGTATCCTGCATTTATGAATATGAAAATCATATGTGACTCAGTCCAAGAAATGGTAACTAAGCTTTAGTCCTAGATAACAGAGTAGAACCTGTGATTCAGATGAAGATGGATCTGCAAGCCACTACTAAATCGCTAAACCCTGAACTCCTAAAGGAAATACAGGTTGTACCCCTCTAGTCCGGCAACCTCGGGACCTGACCGGTGCCGGACCATGGAAATTCACCCTTTTCTGGATAGATAGTGACTTGTGCTTATGCCTGGAAGCACTAGCACCACTTTCTCTGCGTCATGGTCTCTTTGAAGACATATTGAAGGGTTAAATGTCGTATAGTAGCTTCTCAAATTTCACGTGTTTTTAATTCTTAACGTATTTTATTGGAACACAAAAATAAATAAATAAAAATTTTTACGGCAGAAACTTGAATTTTGACGGGTTTGAACGGCCCGCCAACGTGCAGACGACGTGCATAATCGTGTAAACAGCGTCATTTCTCTTATGTACAAAAGATTCATTATTGTTTATTACTGAATGTCTCTTTTATTGAATTAATGTTTATGTGTGCAAAATGAGCAGTACAATTCATTAATAATACGTAGAATATTAAAACACATGAGGAAATGACACAGCATTGTTTACGTTGATTACAAAACCAGTGAGTGACTGGTTCTACATATAAAACTGAAGAAAATAAGACCTTGGTTGTAGCTGTAGTAAAATTAATATGGCTGTTTTAAGATGTTAATAAATGGAACAATAGAAGTAGCTAACGATAATGGTAAAGAAAAAGAGAGATCGCATATGTAAGTGTGCATGCACACACGTGAAAACATATCGTCATTACTTTACATAAGAATATGAAAGCAACACTTATTTACTGTTCATATATATTTTAATTAATGTTTCTGAATTTGTTTTTATTGAATTAATGTACGTGTGTGCAAAATTAACAATACAATTTATTAATAATACGTGGAATATTAGAGGAGACGAGACGGCTGCCGGCATTGTTTATGTTAAAGCTTACGAAACCAGTGACTGATTGGTTCTACATATAAAACTGAAGAAAATAAGACCCTGAGTTTAGCTGTAGTAAAATTAATGTAAAAAATGAATATGGTTGCTTGAAGTACCTGTAATGTTATTTAATGTTAATAAATGGAACAATATAAGTAGCTAACCATTAATGGTAAAAAAAAAAGTGAGACTGCTCGAATGTAAGTGCACACAAGTGAAAACATATCGTCATTACTCTACATAAGAATATGAAAGCAACACTTATTTACTGCTCATATATATTGAAGGGTTAAATGTTGTACTCTGTATAGACAAGCAGAGAGAGAGCAGCCGAACTGCCAGATGTAAACAAACCTTAATTTCCCGCGGCTTTTTTTTTTTTTTTTAAGGGGATTAGCCCACCCGGGCATAGGTCACTGACCCACATTGGGGCCTGAGGGGCAAAAATTTAATACTCCTGTAGTCATAATTCGGATAAAAAAAAAATAAATATAAAAAGAAAAAAAGCTGCCTATCTACCTATTGGACAAACTAAAATCGTTCCGGACCACTGGAGTTTCCGGATCACAGAATGCCGGACTAGAGAGGTACAACCTGTATGTGTCATTTTCATAGTAATGAAAATTTTATTTTTATTTATTGTTTACTTAATGACTATCTGCTGTACTTTAGTCTCTTTTTGTTGATGAGGTTAGTCCTAAGTGATTTAATTCAGAGAGAGAGAGATTTTTATTTTGCAAATAAACATTCTAAAAATTCATGTTAACCTTGGTTTTGTACGTATTTATGTCGACATTTAAATTTCGCACCTGGTCAAACTCAAAAGAAAATCATCAGGAAATATTAGAATGACAGTGATAATTGACACCTCTTGGATGATGACCTCAGGCTACTTCTTGCCTCTCCCCCCCCCCCCCCCTTTTAATGTTTAAAAAAAAAAAATGCAATCAGAATTGGTTTAAAAAAGTTTCATTATTTCTTACATTTAGGTTGGAATCTAAAAGGGGTTTAGGGTTTGAGAGTGTTTTTTCAAATTGACCTGTTCTGAATCCAGGAAATCAGTGGCCTTAATTTCAGGGCTTTAGGGACAAAACATCTTACATTTGTCAACTTCATATAAGTTTTTCTTGCATTTACTTAAGACTTCCGAAGATGCTGATTAGCAAAGAACTAAAGACTTGATGTACTGTATTTCAGGGTTTCCATGTATTTGCACTTATAGCTCTGTACGTAGTTGGAAAAATGGCCAGTGCTTGAATAGTACTAGACAAGACCATTAAACCCAATTATTTTTTTGATGGCACAAGCCAATCAAACCCAGCCTAACCTAACTAAAAGTAGCTCTGGGTACTGTACAGTACCACTTACGAGGTCCTGTTTGTGTTACGTGTTTAGCACTGTGCATCTTTCTTGTAATCCAGGACTGAACTTGGTGCTATTTCTAGGTTTGTTTGATGTGTTTACGAGTAAAGTGTAATAAGGAGTACTGTACTGCACTCTACCTAGAACCCAACATTACTGCAGGAAGAAAGTGTAGATTATCTGACACGAACCATTTTTCCCAGCCAAATAAAATTGCAGGTAGATTTTGCAATATTTATAATTTTGACGGTTAAGTTTTTTGAGAGTTGTAGCTTTCTTGAAATGGCTCCTGATAAACTTATTTATGATTTATTGAGTATCCAGTATAAACTGGTGAAAGTAGGTAGTACTGTATATAGTCATTCAGTACATGTCCTTGGTATATAATATTTAATTGTTATTTACATTCTCAGCAATTAAGTCCAAGTAAATTTTTGAACAATGAAGCTGTAGTTCAGGGCTTATTTTACTGTAACATTATTCCCTTTCAACATATGGTTAGAGAGAGTTCAGTAGCCGAGCTTTGATACATTGGAGCTCGTGAGGTGTTTCTAGAACAGACAGTAAACACTAATGTAACCTGATCATGCCTAACCTAGGATCATTAGGTTTGGTTGGCTGATGTCATTTGCTATTACAGTACAGTATATTGAGAGTCTGGGAATATATTTTTTTTTAACTTACTGCAGTGTCAACCAACCAGTTATAACTAGGCACTCTCTACCAGCATGGTATTTATCAAAAGTTACTGGGCTTAATATTTTTAAAACAAAAATAAAGAGGCAATTCTATACAGTATTTTAATTGTATGAATGATGGTATAATTCTTGATTGAATTTTAAATATGTTGTTATACAGCATTCTAAGTCTCTGGTGAGATCTTGAATGTTTTTAGTACCATCTTGGTTATTTATATGTAATTGAGTTAATTTTATGTATAAATATATATATATGTACAAGTATGTTGTTTTATTTACGTTGTTTAAGTGTTTACGTAACAATGTGTTGAAACTGTAGGGTATCAATTATTTCAATTTAATTAGCCTTTTACAGACATTAGGACTACTGAAGTTTGTATAAATGTGAGGCAACAATGGGCTAAGGAGTGACTTAAAATGCCAGCAAAAGACATTGGGATTGTGAACTCAAAATATCAGGTATAGTTTGTAGAGTAAACACTTGAAAGTAGAGACAATTTGGGGGGAAGGGGGTCTGTACTTGCCAATTGTCCGGACTTTTACCATTATTTTTTTGTATTATTTTTGGGTGGGGGGGGGGGAGAGGAGTCCTTCTGGGGGGCCACTGTGCTCTAAGCTGTAGCCACTCGTTCACCTCCCTGATAACCCTTAAATTTGCATTCTTACGGACACCACCCACACCCCTTTCGGTTTCTGAGCCCAACATAAATAACTTTGTTTTTAATGGGGATACTGTACAGTGGTCTAATCAGATTTGATATAGGCCTTACTAGAGCTAATAGGAATGAGACTTTTGTTTTAAATTAGCCACTTACAGAACCTAGTTTATTGTGCACCCCATACTCATCCTGTGAGCAACTGTAGTGGATTTCTCCCCTACAAACTCTGTTTGTCGCTGAGTAGCCGACCCCACCCCAGTGTATGCCTCGTGGTCTAGGTCAACCAGCGCCGCCATACATCACCGAGCAGGGGGGGGGGGGGGGGGTCAACTACTAAGCCACGCCTTCCCCCAGCTATTTAAGACCTGACCTCGTGGTGATCTCTCTTTCTACCTACACCAGCCAGCCAGCAACACCACCTCCGCCTGCCTGGCGGTCCTCTCTCCCGCCTGCGAGCATGGCGACCCACAAGCTGTCCTCCTCTGAGCATCCTCACCAACCAGCTCTCTCTACATCACGCTTGTAACCATGCTGCCTTCCCAGCACCAAGCTGCATTGTACATCCAATACAACATGTATACAGAGAGCACATTGCGAGTTTCCTTTCTCCATCCCATCCTGAGTCCTAACACAAACACATCATACCCTACACAACTACTGAGTGCAAAAGAGTGGATAGAATCTTAATGTGTCGGCTACCTTGCCATTAGAGATAAAGTGCTGATGTCATGGTCACGTTTGTGCAGTTAGTCCGTTCAGCACTTAATTATTCATATTATGCTACAGCGCCCACTAAACATGTGAAACGTTTGAGTCCCCCAGTAGAGACGTCCGTTCTCTATCCGCTTCAGGATGTCTTAGTCCTCCGTTTTTTTTTTGTGTACTCACTCAGGGACTTGGGTATTTCTTAATTAACAAAGGATACTCGGGGAATTTTAAATTATGAGTAAATGAATTTATTGTACAGTCAATTAGGTGCACCCACCATAAGAGGAAAGACTAGATGTATTGAGGGTAAATTTGCACTTGCACACCGTTATAAAGTCAAAAATATATTTTTCTAGTGTATTTGTGAGAGTTTAGACCGAATATGACCTTCGGTCCTGGTGGAAATTAGCCGGGTTTTTTTCGATTTTTTCCGTTGGACGTTTTCCGAAAAAAAATGGCTAAGCGAATAAAAAATACACCAAAAAACACTAGAAAAACAAAAAACAACCCTAACCTAACTGACTCTCACCAAATGATGGAATCACCTATTTCTTACCTTATTGTTCGTCGTTGGGTTCTGAGGTTCTTACACAACGCCACATATGTTGGTCTTTGCGATATTTATATTCAGTCTTGCTCTTAATACACTTTACTGAGGTTGGAAGAACACCATGCGATCGAAAAATGTTATAGTTTCTTCGTTTTTTTTCCCAAAACTCGCAATCAGCTCCATATAATTGAAGTGACACCCATCGCAGACTTCCATGGTGGGAAATGAATTTGAATTTCGAAATAGGAGACCCAAAATAAAACTCGAATTTGATTGGGCCGAAAATACCGCGAATTAAACCTAAAATCATTTTAATTGGTTGCAAAAATGAAAACATTTTTCATTGGCCGCGTGACGTGTTCGGGAACGCATGCGCGTGATGATGGAGACAGCAGGAGACCCGCAGTATGAGAGGTGAGGTAGGCGATAATGGCGGAAGTTTATTGGAAGAAAATAGAGAACATTTTGGATATGCTTTCTCCGTTATTATACAATTCCGCCGGTAATGAAATAGACGAAAATTATCTTATAATTAAACATCTTATTCGAATATGATAAAAGATTAGTGGTAGGAATGTGTTGTGTGTAAGCGCAATAATACCCCACAACCACCCAAACTACTCGTTAGCAACAAGGCAACGAAGTAAACAAAGAGTCAGGAGTTGGTTTCTGATTGGCGGAAATCCTTGCTGACTTTTGAGGGGCAGGTGATACTTAGGCCCAGTCAGTTCAGCTCTCAACACCACCAGCGGCTACTTGTCTCACCCTGTTTCTCTGTCGTGGAGTGAGCCACTGTTCCAGCACTAACCTGTACCCGAGGAATCTACTGGCCATTTAGTATCACGTGTATTAGTACAGCTGAGCATGTTCTTTTTTTCACCATTGTATACATGTTTTCTGTGTTTGTTTAAGATAAGTATATTATATTTAAGAAACACTTGCATATTTTTCCTGTCCTATCACTTATACTGTGTTGGGTAATGTCATGTCAACTATGAATGTGGTATGTACTAATCATTTAAGTCCAGTAATGCTATATAACTAATCCGTCAGTAAAAAGACGAGGAAGGTGAACAGCTGGAGTTAATGTCTAGAATTCTTAAACTTGAATGTTATACGTAGTGCTCCATTCTATCTGTATGTTAATTGTTACGAGTTGGGGATTTAGAATATAGTTAAAAGTCTACCCAGATCCCAACAGGCAACAACAATAAAAAACTTAAATAAACAAAGACAATCGGACTATAAAAGGGTAGACAAAGGATGCGAGTTTTTGTTGTGTATAATAAAGTACCATAAATTCCTTAACGAAATATTCAGCTTTCTATAATTTACCCTTAACCATACTTAACCTAAACATACGCAACATTGGCCTAACAGTATATACATATTTATACAACATACAACATTTTGAAGCGAGTGGACATGGGGAGGCAATATAGGATAACAAATACTTAAGTGCGGAGCCGAGATGGCTGACGAGTAAGGCTGAGTATTGAAGAAGATGGTAGGTAGTCACTGTGCCATAGGTTTCCAGGATAGGTGACCCTAGTGTGGTCACTTCCCAGAGTGAACCGGACTCTCCTCGATCTGGAGCTGATGAGGAAGACTTGGAGGAGGTGACGCAACAACCAGGATATGGAGAAGGGAAACCCCGGAGTGGTAACTAAGTAGTCATACTCGGGTTTCGTCCCTAGATGGCGTTGCTCGTGGTGCTGGGTAGGTAGATCATGACAATAGATGGCGTGGTTCGTAACACACCCCCCCTCCAAAGACCTCAATAGCGCAGGCGCGAAGGAGGTGATCACCTGGTGCGTCTGGAGAGTAGCTGCTGCACTTCCACTGGAGCTCGGGATAAGGAGTCAGCAATCAGGTTGTCCACCCCTTTTATGTGCCGGACTTGTAGATTATAGGGCTGGGCGAGGAGAGCCCAGCGGAGGATTCGCTGGTTGGAGGTCTTGTTGGTTTGGATGAACGTGAGCGGGTTATGGTCGGTGAAGACTAGGGTTGTTTGTGGGCGAGATTGGAGGTAACATTCAAACTTCTTTATTGCCAACACCAGAGCCAGGGCCGCCTTCTCTATGGTCGAGTAGTTGGTATGATGTTTTTCCAACTTCGCGGAATAGTATGCCACAGGGTGAAGGACATCAGTGGTTGGGTCGGGTTGTAGGAGCACAGCCCCCACTCCGACACAGCTAGTGTCGATTTGCAGATGGAAGGGCAAGGTGTAGTCAGGGGGTGGTACAGGCTTGGAGGCAAGGAAGGCATTGAGGCGGTGGAAAGACTGGTCGCACCTCTGGTTCCAGATGTAAGGGACTGCAGAACTGGTAAGGTCTGTGAGGGGTCCGGCCACGCTGGAGAAGTTACTGCAGAACCGACGGTAGTAGCCGCACATCCCCTGGAAGCGCACGAGTTCTTTCCTCGTCCTTGGAGTGGGGAAGGACAAGATAGCTTTAACGTTTGCGTCCTTGGGTCTCACCATACCATGCCCAACGATATGTCCCAGGTAAGTCACCGAGGCCCGGCCAAAAGCAGATTTAGCCAGGTTTATGGTGAACCCAGTCTCTTGCAGTCGTGCGAACAGTATCTCCAAACGCACCAGATGTTCGTCCCAGCCGTCCGACACCACCACCAGGTCATCCAGGTAGGCGAACATCCCATCTAGGTCCTGAATCAGGTAATTGATTACCCTCTGGAATGTGGCCGGAGCATTAGAAAAGCCAAACGCCATCACCAAATATTGAAAAAGACCAAATGGAGTTATAAATGCCGAGATTATTTTTGCCTTGTCCTTTAGTCCCACTTGATAATATCCTTTCAACATGTCCACCGTAGTTATAAATTCTGCACAGCCTATGCTGTCTATTATATCTTCAATCAAAGGTAAAGGGTAGGAGTCTGAGACAGTGACCTGGTTCACTTTACGATAATCGGTACAGAAACGAAAAGTGCTATCGGGTTTTGGAATGAGAAGGCAAGGTGAAGCCCAGGGGTAGGTACAAGGTTCAGCTAAGTTATGTTTTAACAAAAAATCTACCTCCTTTTCCATAATCTCTCTTTTTTGTAGATTTAGTCGATATGCCGATTGCCTTATGGGTAGTACATCATCTGAGATTAGCTTAATATCATGTTTAAGTATATTGCAAAACCCTGGGAGGGCTGACGTGACTTTAGGAAATGTTGATAATAACTTAGTGAGATCTTTTGCTGGAGATGGATTCAGAACAGAAAAATACTCATCCAAGTTGTTGAGTATGTGACTGTTAGCAGGGTTTTCTTTAGGTAGAGGGAAGTCTAAATTCTCCAATAGGTCCATGTCATCTGTCTCCGGCCCTGACAAAGCCGGATGCAATACAGGTAGGCGTATAGCCTCTGGGATGTCTTCCTCTGACTGCCTGGAATGGTAAAGTTTCATGAGAGTAATGTGAAAAAGTTGTGAATCTTTCCTGCGATCAGGAGTATGGACTATATAGTTGAGGGGAGATAGTTTATTAGCATTGATTTGAAAGTTTTGATGGAACCGTTCCAAGCAACCTTGGGATTGTGGGTGGTAAGCCGAAGATGTACAATGGTCCACACTGAAGTCTTTCATCACCTGTTTGAACACAGATGGATCAGATTGTTGGGCTTTAATGAGCTCATCCTTACTAATGGTCTTATTGTACAGATCTTCTGTGGGTAGGAAGATATTGGAGGTGGTTTTAGATGAAGAGGGCCCATTTCGCACACTCTGTGACCGGGTGACGGCACAAGATGGGAAAAGGTGAGGAATAGTTTCTTCAAGGTCAGTGGTGGATTTGACAGGTAAGGGAGAGTCGACTGTCTTTATGTTGGGAACCACTAGATCTCCTACCAAGTCATTACCCAATAATAAATGAATGCCGCTCACAGGCATTGGATCTTTCCAAATGGCCAATTGCGCTTCCCCAGTAATCAAGGGACATTGGAGGTGCACTTTAGCTAAGGGATAGGAAGAATGGGATGAGAGATCTGAAATTAGAACACTCCTTAGTAAATGCGGTAGACATATCAGGAATGACGTTAAACAGGAGGATAGATTGTGCTGCGCCCGTATCACGTAGTATACGAATAGGGAAAGAACGAGACCCCCCTATGATTGAAATTTTTCCCTCATAGGTGAACGAAGAGAATAGATCCTGATGGGGCCTTTCTACATTGGTGGTTGCTATTGGTTTGGATTTGGGATCCAGGAAACTACTTTTAGCAATTCGACACTTTGGGTGTTTATAAGTCAGAATCGTATGGCCTGGGTTTTTACAGTAAGAACAAGTAAACTTGGTTGCATCAGGGCGGTAGGTGTGGGACCTTTCGACCTACCACTCACGCCCCCAAGGTTATCATCAGAGGAGGACCTAACATGTCGGGAAGTACCATGTTCGCTACTGCCCAGTGACTCCACCAGCAAGGTGTACGCATCAGCCAGCTCAGCAGCACGCCCTAAATTAACCTCTCCACATGCTTCAAGATGTGAAATGGTATCTTGCTCTTCCATTCCTCCAGGACTACCAAGTTTAACAAATCCTGAAATGTGGAGGTCTCTGTAGCCTCTAACCACTTCTTAAAAAACCTAAGCTTTTCTTGAGCAAACTCAACAAAGGTGTGTGAAAATGGTTTGGTTAGTTTACGAAACTTCTGCCGGTATCCATCTGGCGTGATAGCATAAGAGGTGAGGATATTCTTTTTTACGTTATCATAGTCATCAGTCTGGTCTAAACAGTTATAAACTCTACGAGCCTTACCACATAATTTAGGAGATAACACCGACACCCACTGGTCCTTTGGCCACTCATTCTTCCCGGCTATTTTCTCAAGTCCTAAATGACCCGTCCATATCGGATTCATCAAACCCGGGAACAAGGGAAGAAGCATTAGCAGGGTTAAAAGCAGCTAGCTTCTCTTTAAATGCCACTTGATTTAAACTCCGATGTTAAGGTGACTTCTATCTCTCTCACCTGAAGATCCTTCAGTCTAACCTCCTGCTCCAACTTGGCCTGTTCCAACTTTTCCTCATGCTCCAACTTGGCCTGTTCCAACTTTTCCTCATGCTCCAACTTGGCCTGTTCCAACTTTTCCTCATGCTCCAACTTGGCCTGTTCCAACTTTTCCTCATGCTCCAACTTGGCCTGTTCCAACTTTTCCTCATGCTCCAACTTGGCCTGTTCCAACTTTTCCTCATGCTCCAACTTGGCCTGTTCCAACTTTTCCTCATGCTTCAACTTGGCCTGTTCCAACTTTTCCTCATGCTCCAACTTGGCCTGTTCCAACTTTTCCTCATGCTCCAACTTGGCCTGTTCCAACTCGAGTTCATTCATTTTGATTTGGAAGTCGAACCTAGCTCGTTCTAAGGCGTCTACTCTGTGCTTTTTCTTGAGGGCTAGCCAGACCTGAGGCAACTTCTGAGTGAGGAGGGGTGGTGGATAGTGGTTGAAGTTTCTTGGACATGGGCGTTAATCGGTCAACAGCGGATTCTTTTAAAACTTCTTGTTGAACCAACATTTCAATTACACGATTTTTTAGCATTTCCTTAGTCAGTTGCTGTGAAAATGGGATATTGTAATAGTTGGCTATTTCTTTCCATTCTTTCTTCAGGATATTAACACGTAATTTAGCTACGGAAGGATTTTCAATAAAATCCTGGAGATCAAAACCTGAGGTGGCCATTGTTAAGAAAACTAGGATAAATTAACTAATGGTCAAAAGATGAGATAAGTGGATTACCCTTGAAAAGATCACGGCAGTGGATAACCAGAAAGTCCCGGAAACTACCCAAGTTATACCTAGGGAAATTACACTTATGATTATTGTTCTTCTGATAAGATCCTTAGATCAGGATAAGAGACTTGAAAGAGGAAAGGCGTATTACGGCATTAATATAAAGATCCGGATTAACAACCCTTAGATACTTGAATTATTGACCCCGAATGAGATAATGAGAAGAAAAATAATTGAGGCTTTATAATTATGGGGTCCTGGTAGAGCGGGGCGTCCCAAGATATCACTTCACCCTAAATTAGTGACTATGGAACAGCCTACTCTGGAGTGAGGGTACAGCATTAAACAGATCCGGATTCTTCCCTACACTCGATAAGACTTATCACACGACTGCCACGTGTAATAACAGGTAAGCCTTATGACACTTGGAACCTATTATCCTACGTCTGTCACTCTTACTGTACGATAATACCAATATATGCACACACATATGAAGGGAACTTTAAACCACCGTAAAGCAATTGTGTACAGAAGTGACTGGGAGGAATAATTAACAAGGAGTTACAAGGGAGGAAGGAATATGGCACTTAATGTTGGGTCCTGTCACGGTCGCCATTTGTTCCGAGTTGGGGATTTAGAATATTGTTAAAAGTCTACCCAGATCCCAACAGGCAACAACAATAAAAAAACAAAGACAATCGGACTATAAAAGGGTAGACAAAGGATGTGAGTTTTTGTTGTGTATAATAAAGTACCATAAATTCCTTAACGAAATATTCAGCTTCCTATAATTTACCCTTAACCATACTTAACCTAAACATTAACAGTATATACATATTTATACAATAATTTTGAAGCAAATGGACGGGGGGAGGCTATATAGGATAACAAATACTTAAATGCGGAGCTGAGATGGCTGACGAGTAAGGCTGAGTATTGTAGAAGACGGTAAGTAGTCACTGTGCCGTAGGTTTCCAGAATAGGTGATCCTGTGGTCACTTCCCAGAGTGTACTGCACTCTCCTGGAACTGGAGCTGACGAAGAAGACTTTGAGGAGGTGACACAACAACCAGGATATGGAGAAGGGAAACCCCGGAGTGGTAACTAAGAGTAGTCATACTCGGGTTTCGTCCCTAGATGGCGTTGCTCGTGGTGCTGGGTAGGTAGATCAGGACAATAGATGGCGTGGTTCGTAGTGCTGGGTAGGTAGATCATGACAATTGATGACGTGGATCGTAACACTCCACTACCTACTGTTATTGTTGTTGTACATACTCCACTACCTACTGTTATTGTTGTTGTACATACTCCACTACCTACTGTTATTGTTGTGAGTGATAAGGAGAGCGGGCGAAAAATAATTGTCCTGCAAACACACAAATCTGATATGATGTTATTAAAACAACTCGCAAAAGAAGACATAGCTATTATGTTACCACCAGGGGGTTGGATGTGTTATCAGCTGTGTCTGGCTGTTTACCAACGGCAGATTAGATCATCCTGTCACCAGCAACACCAAGTCATTTTGACCAAACCATATTACTGATGCTGTGTTGCGTCAACAAACATATAAAGCAAAGACCAGGGATATCATTCTAAAGTTTCCAACAGATTAGAGTAACAGGCATGGAGGATACCGAAGTCGAAGAGGTAACGTCGACTGTAATTAAGGGTTGTATTCGCGCATTTTATGAGGTTAGTGGATGGAACACGGTAACTGCTCATCGCGTTAACAAAATAAAAATGAATTATCTTAAACGGTAAATCAACACACTACTTCCAAACGAAGATTATTTGAATAGCTAAACCAATAATATATGAATGTTCTTGCAGTTAAAAAACTTTTCTGTGTCGGTCAGTGATGGTTTGCACAATTAATCTTGGGCCTTGAGTAGGAATGAAAAAAGAATCAATAATATGTTACGAGAAACGAAACTTGTACGTGTTTTAGCTAGGACATAAATTCTGCTACTTCTTCTTCGATTATGTTAGGTCTATTGTCTAGAAACCCTCCCGCATATTATTATTATTATTTTTTTTTTTTAGTTTAATGGTTTTGTGGTTGATTTTTTTAAGTCCCCACTCACCAATGTTTTGTGTTCAAGTGCATTGCTTCGCCTAACAGTGGAAAAGGACGATATTTTTATTAATGAGAAAACAATTGAAGAAAAGACGATTCTCTTCATTTCTGTTACCTTCTCCCTTCTGTATGTCTTCCTTCACTTTAATTTTTCCTCTTTTCACCAGTTAAGTTTCCGCCTCGCCGCTGTTTAAAAAATAATTTGCAATTATTTAAAGAAAGACTATGTCTTACCACAACCAGTTCCAACAGAGGAATCTTAGACTCGCTACCTCAATGTTACGAGAAACAAAACAAAACATCATGGCCCAGTGATCCTCAGAATCTTTCAATGTTATATAATGATGAATGAGGGAGAACTGGCAGGCAATCAGAACGCAATGACAAGAACAAGGTGATTGATACCAGGGAACGTGTTAAGAGACTGTACTGCATGATTGGCAGCATTTCTGACCAATGAAGAAATTGTAGGATCATGACTCGGGGCACGACGGTGTGCTGCCTAGGTGTATGATACTTAACTATGTTCTTGTCCGGGTATTTAACTACACATACACTGGTCGGTAACTAGGTTCACTAATGTTGATTGTTTAACACAGACTTTAAAAAATTGCATCATGACTAACTCAACCTAATTTAGGTGTAGTTTGGGTATATTATGATAATAAATAGCGTCTTCAGTTAAACAAAGCAAAATTTTACCAATATGAACTAATTTCCATGGAGTTATAACAATATAAAAAAGTATTCCAATTTGTCAGACAGCAACACTATTATAGGGTCAACATTTGTTGATGTAGAGGAGGTGGAGCTGGTGAGTCAGGGCTCTCGCCACCTGCCGTGAGCGCACCCCACCCTGGACATAGTCGGTGCCGCACTGCGGGCCAACACACTCCCTGGTATGGATTACGCCCCACACAGTGTCTCGCTCAGTCACAGGCAGTCCACCCTTCTCCCACATCTTAATTCCATCTGACACACTGTGAGAGTACTAACTTCTCCTCACCTTAGCAGTACGTGAGACAGTGTATAAGAAACTGTGTCTCATCTTCTTGACCAAACACTGCGCGGGGCACAGCGCCGGGAGTTGTCTCTTGTCAATAGATTTTAACATTACGAGAGACAGTATATAAGGTGTCGCTACTCACTGTATTATGTAAGAATGTACAAAAGGTTTTTCTGAATTATTCACGACTTGGTGTTAAAATAAGTGTCTCTCATCCCCCCACCCGTAAAAGGATATAAGTAAGCGGATTGGGCATCTCCGTACGACGCTAACTCGACACTAAACGTAAAACTTTCATACTCAGTGATATTAACTGATGCTGCCGTTAGAGATGGTGTCTTTATTGATTCACTAGGTTTTAAGCGATACAGTGTCTGGATACTTCCTTACCTCTGGACCTTGACTTTACCTAAAGAAGTGTATTAAAACATTCTCACAACTGTCAATCTAGGTATAACGCCTTCCATCAGTAAGCAACAAAACAATGTCTGGTGGTGACAGCTTTGATGATCTACTGTCGACTTTGGGATTCGGAAGATGGCAACTTCCATCCCTCATGGTGACAGTACTTGGTGAGTACATGCATGTATAATCTGGTGTTTTTGGTGACGAAAATGTACAAAGCTTGAGTGTCAGGAAATAGATTTTAACCTCGTTGATACGAGTGTCTCGTGGTTCCTAATAGATACTACCACCTTTCTTTTTTTCCTTTTTTTTCTTAAGTGGGTCCCATAGGCTTGACTGCTTGTTAGGTACCCATTCACAGATGGGTGGACTAGGAATGTCCTGGGGCGCCTCCCCCCCCCCCCCCACAAAAGTAAGGAGGCAAGAGTTGTCTACTAATCCGCCTCTCCCTAATTTTCTTGTACATTTTTGTCAAGAAATAGCTTCCAATTGAGAGGATAAAGGCTATAAATAAGTTATAATAACAAAATACTACTGCGACTGTCGTGCAAGTGTAAATATATGTTCGTTCACCTCAGTTTCAGGGTTTATCATAAAAAAAAAATTACGTTGACAGCACTACAATTAAAATTTGCATGCGTCACATTATAACGTTTTCCGGGAATATTCCGTGCGTGAGGCTGTGCCAGGGTAAATGTTGTATGTTAGAAGAGTGTTAGTGATGAAAAAAAAAAAAGTCCAACATCCACGAACGATCATGTCTGCTCTTTTCAGTCCCACTTGATTTGTTGAAGTTTAGCCGTCGTAGATTGGGAAAAAAATAAAAATAAAATAGTTGGAAATATCTATGTTGTTATTTGGGGGTCAGAGCAAGTCGTCCATTAAGCGAATTCCACGATTTTTTTTCAGGACATTAATATCATTGTTTGAGGATCTACACCAAGAGTAAGGGATCAAACTCTCCCACACTGAGAATTTGGTGAAACTACCAAAAAATACGTAAATCTCATTGATTTTTTAATCTTTACGTTGGACTTGTAGTAAAACAAATTTTATGTATATTTTCATTTCATTTGGTCTAAATATGTTTGAAAGGCATCTAAAATTGTACTTTATTGGGGGTTCAACCATAATATCCTCAAGAAGACTACAATAAAAAGATAATTAAAAAATCACATATGAAACTAAGATACATGCTTGATAAGTATTGTATTATCAAAATCCTCTCGTGGAATATATAAACGCAAAACAGAGTATAAAGTTAAACTGGTTATAATTTGTTGTTTTTCTACCTCTATTATGTTGGTAAACAACTCTATAATTATCCATATATCACCTGTAACATCAGCAGACTACAACACGCACAGACTCGACTGATCAGGAACCGAATTCACGCGGATAACGAGAGAGACGATGAACAGTTCCGGAGTGAAATATAAACGAAAAGAAATGGGATCCCAAACATGACATACGAAGGAAAAGAAGGAAATAATTTGACAATACTGTACAGAGGACCACTATTATGAAGAAGAAAAGAGATATATAGCCTGGGCAGACTAAAGGTGAACGGATGGCGGTGTGAGGAGGGCGTGGTAAAGGGGTGGCTGTGTTAGAATGAAGAGGGCGTGAAAAAAGGGGTGGCTGTGTTAGGATGGAGAGGGCGTGATGAAGGGGTGGCTGTGTTAGGATGAAGAGGACGTGATGAAGGGGTGGCTGTGTTAGGATGAAGAGGGCATGATGAAGGGGTAGCTGTGTTAGGATGAAAGGGACATGGCAAAGGGGTGGCTGTGTTAGGGTGAAGAGGGCGTGATGAAGGGGTGACTGTGTTAGGATGAAGAGGGCGTGATGAAGGGGTGGCTGTGTTAGGATGAAGAGGGCGTGATGAAGGGGTGGCTGTGTTAGGATGAGGAGGGCGTGATGATACACCTTTGTTGTAGCTTAATGCTTTCTGAATACATTATTAACTAGGAAAAAGAAGGAAGAGGTAGAGGTATGGAAGGAATTTATGCGATGTAGTGCCAGGTTTCAGATTTGCCTCCAACACACCAAAAAGGAGTTCAAAGGTGACATGATACTGCTCTTGAAACCTGTGTGTGTGTGATTGTATGTATGATTATGTGTGTGAGTGTATGTATGTGTGTGTGTTTGTCATTGTGTGTATCATTGTATGTGTGAGTGTATTTATGTATGTAGGCTATATGTGTGTGATTGTGTGTGTCAGTGTATGTATGTATGTGTGTGTCAGTGTATGTATGTATGTGTGTGTGTGTGTATAATAATAATAATAATAATAAACGGTTTATTAATAGAGTTGCAGCCTGTGGCTGAAAATATACGAACTTACATTTGATTTAGACATAATGATATGCATTGAATACATTTACAGGGCTGTACAGTACATAAATCAGGAGTTGTTTATTATTTTAACAATAGATGGGATGGAGCTATTCTTATATCTATCGGTGCGGGCTCTTATGGGCTGAATTTTGTTGTAGTGGCGGACTGGGCGAGGTGGGCGGGGGACTGCTGGTGGCAGGAGGTGGCGATGACGAGGATGGTGCAGTAGACCACTGTGTGTGTGTGTGTGTGTGTGTGTGATTGTATGTATGATTATGTGTGTGTGTGCACAGTCGGCCACAGGAATAAGTATACACACCGTAGCTGTAAGGTCCAAAATGGTCTGGTTACGTTGAAACTGCACATCCAGACGCATGATGAAACTCAGCTGCTCCCACCTGTTATCTCTAACTATTTTCTGTTTCCCCTTCTTTATTCTTCTATTTACTCCTCTTCCTTCCTTTAATAATCCAAACATAAGTAAAAAAAGTAGGGACAAGAGAAAAAGTGGGGGAGGAGGAGGGAGCCGTACGATAACTGCAATCCCATTCAGCAACAAGTTTACTATCATTGGATACAATACATTACTTGTAATATAAACACAAGACACTTGTAAAATATTCACAACAAATGTATTTATAATATATATGTAGGAATAAAACATAAATTATAGGTCATTTTGTAATTTTGTTTTCTGTTCAGGACAGTTACCAGATATTTTGTCTCAAATACGAACCGTAGGTGAATACCTATTCTTGTGAACGACTGTATGTATGTATGTACAGTACTACAGTATGTATGTGTCGGCGTATGGGTGTGTGTAATAATAATAATAATAATAATAATAATAATAATAATAATAATTAACGGTTTATTGAAAAAGCATGGCAGCCGGAGGGCTGAAAATATACAGTTACATAATTGGGGAGTGGGTCTCTTGATTTGCAAATAATATACAAGTAAAATAAGTGATACAAATATGTTATATAATAACTAGGTGGGGAGAAGCTCAAACTACAGGGCATTTCAACATAGTGACAGCGCAAGAAGTAGTATTTACTGGGAGTGAATACACTGGTTGATTACAAGTTATTGGTAATTTTTACAATGGTTGGGCCTGGGCTGTTCTTATAGCGATCAGTTCTTGCTCGTATGGGCTGGATGTGGTTGTGGTGATGAACAGCAATTCTCGGGCGAGGGATCTCAGGTGGTAGTAGGAGCCGGTGTCGAGGATGGTGCAGAAGCTTCTCACCAAATTTGCAGATGAGGTCGTGGTGATGATCAGAGAGAGCCGAGAGGGTCAGTGTGTTGACCGTTTCTTGATATGTGGAGTAAGAAGGGGAGAGAATAATCTTGCATGCCCTCTTTTGCACTTTTTCTAGGTGTTTACGTTGTGTGGCATTTAGGGAGGTAGTCCAGGTAGGGGAGGCACAGGTGAGCTTGGGAAGTATGAATATTGAGTAAACACTGAGGAGCTCGGGGGGCAGGAACTCCGAGGGACTTGAGTCGGGGGAGGAGGAGGAGACGGAAACTGGAGGATTTGACAACTTCACTGACGAGTGTGTGTGTGTGTTTTCTGAATGTGTACATGTGTGTGTACATATGTGTGTGTATGTATGTGCGTGTGAGTATGTGTGTGTGTATATATATATATATATATATGTGTGTGTGTGTATATATATGTGTGTGCATATGTGTGTGTGTGTGTGTGCATATGTGTGTGTGTGTGTGTGTGTGTTTTCTGAATGTATACATATATGTGTGTATGCTTGTGTATGTATGTGTGTGTGTGTGTGTGTAACCTTGGCTCACTGGTTTTGGTAGTCTCGAGTCAACATAACTTACCAAGTCAGTGAGACTAGAACACTAGGTTGCAGTAAAGTAATTGTTTGTATATTTTTCAGTAAACGGGTAGTGCCTCTTCCGAAGTCCAATATACACTAACTTTAAGAAAACTTTCACAAAGCAAGGTACACTTCTCTAATTTGTTCATACCAGAGTTATCGTTCACTTCTCACATTTGGTAGCGGCTGCCACGTGGGGCAGTGAGATCATACTTCTGATTAAGCATACTGGAACCGTTCTCGTGCCTGACTGTGGCTTACATGTGGAGGGGTTTACGCCCGGAGTTTTAATGACCCTCTTCCGTTGACGGAGGTCGTCGTGATTACAAACAGAGTTAAAAAATAAAGCCTGTTCATCGTGCTTATAGCGCCGTGAGCCTCCACTGGGGATTGTGTGAAATATAACAAAGCCTAGAATTACTTTTGGTGTCCTTGTGGCGCAGTAGTAGTAATCCCTGTTCACACGCAGAGGTCCAGGGTTCGATTCCCGACTAGTGAAGCATTGTTTGTATATAGAAGTCAGCGTGCTATATGGAATTATGATATATATATATATATATACATAGTAATAAAAACTTTTTATATCGTATAAGAAATTAATGAGGCATCAATAGGTAGATCGGCCAGTATGTGTGTCTGAGTTTGCTAACCTTACGGCATAAATCCTTGCAAGTATATCAACAAAGCTAACACTATCTTGTTTCCCACAATTTATGAGAAGGTAGCCCCCAGGACGAGTGACCAACTCAGCACATACCATAGTAAATAAACCACAAACCCTTCCTGGCCATATATATATTATATATATATATATATTATATACTTCATTTTTAGTCCATTTAACACGCGGACTTTGAACATACAATCAACGACCTCACCAGCAAGGAATCGAACCCTCGACCTACTGGGTGTGACTAGGGAACGCTTACCGGCTAGGCCACAAGGACACTTGTGGCCTAGCCGGTAAGCGTTCCCTAGTCACACCCAGTAGGTCGAGGGTTCGATTCCTTGCTGGTGAGGTCGTTGATTATATATATTATATATATATACACCCCACCAGGACTCGAACCCACGGCTCACGAGCCCATGACTGTAACTGGGGAATGCTACCTCTGGACCACCAGGATACTAAAAGAATGTCTTTTATATGCATATACAGATTAAGTTCGAGGGTAAACCAAACCTGTGAGGACTGTTCTACGTCAACCTAGTGCAATAAAACGAGCAGTGGCCACCTGTGGACGTATCACTGTATTAGTACCCCCCACAATAATATTGTGTCGATATCCTTCAAAGTTGTGCTAGGAAGTGCTGAGTTGGTGTCGCGTGTTAGCTGACAGGTGTGTTACAGTCTGCTTATCACTGATGAAATATTTTCGGATCACCTGAAGATTAGTCCATCAGCTGATTTTAATCGATAATTTTACACCCTAACACTACCTGGGGGTGAGCGTAGGTTAAGTTAGAATAGGTTATGCTATGTTATGTTAGCTAGTCACTGATGTTATCAAACTGTACACATGTCCAGGTAACGGAGGGCTGTCACTGGTATGCTTCGGGTAGACCTCGGCTGGGTTACCATGGCACCTAACACACGCGAGAGTAGTTCGATCGGTTGTCCTTACTGGCATGACAACGACCAACTGGCGCTAAATTTTGTTATGAAAATGCTAATATGTGTAAACCACGGGAAATATAATAGTGATTTATTATTATCATTATTATTAGTAATTGTATTATATAACTTATTTTTTATGAATTATGGGATATTATTATATAATAACATTAAACTCCTTAACAAAACTAATTGTTGAAATTATTTGTCAATTAACCAGACTAACAGTTTTTGTTTGAGTTAAAAAAATCATTGAAAAACACGAGTGTCTAAAGTAGAGTACAGTATTTGTCTATGGCGTTTACACTCCCAACCCCCATCACAAGAGACACGAGTTCGCTCCTGTGGCCAGGAAGGGTTTGTGGTTTATTTACTATGGTATGTGCTGAGTTGGTCACTCGTCCTGGGGGCTACCTTCTCATAAATTGTGGGAAACAAGATAGTGTTAGCTTTGTTGATATACTTGCAAGGATTTATGCCGTAAGGTTAGCAAACTCAGACACACATACTGGCCGATCTACCTATTGATGCCTCATTAATTTCTTATACGATATAAAAAGTTTTTATTACTATTGATGAACTAAAAAAAATAGTTTGTCTTGGAATAAGGAACATTGTTAATTATTCTAGGGTCTCAGTGTCATCTTAATATTTTATTTGTGATTTAGCTTAAGTCAGACAGTGAGGTATATTCTTACATCTTCAGCTGGAGAAATGTTCATCCTGCCAAACATTGTGAACCTCGACCCTTGGGTATTTTGTCTCTATATAACAAGAGAATTATCTTTTACATTATAGATATACCACGTGAACATATTGCAGAGGAGTGACACTCTTTTAAAACGTATCTATTAATAGGTTTAAAGACACAGAGTTATATACCATTTCACGCTGTCCAGTCGTAGCATCACACACTTCAGCTCTGTAGGCGTCTTGTCAGGTCAAAATACTAACGTCACAACTATGGTCAGTATATATTAACGCTAGTATTTGTTACTATTTAAAATATAAATTACACCAAAGTTCACCCTTTGTTTCACACACACACACACACACACACACATTTGCGTGACCGTAAACTGTATATCAATAAGAGGCCAACCCACTAGACATAAATGTGTATGGCGCCATGGGGTCGGCCGCCACCACCCTGAATAACAGGGTCAAGACGGACCTGACGGGCCACTCTATGGCCAGCGGGATGACGTGGTTGTTGCTGGGCCACACTTGTTCTGCACCACAATAATGGGCATTAATTCATCATCTCTCTCTCCCCTTACCTTTAATAGCAATTAAATATCGTTGAACACGGATAAAGAAAAGGAATAGACTTTATTTTTCCGTGTAACATTCCGATTGGTTAACTTACTTGACGTCATTTGAAAGGAAAGCCGCGAAAGGTGGTTGCACTGCATGATGTCATCGCTATGATTTAGTTGGCGGGTGTGACGAAATGATGTGACGCCATTTAAGAAACGCCTTCATATGCATATCGCCGATGCGTTTTCTTCACGTTAAATCTGCCTTAGAAGGATAAACTACATGAAAAATGCTAACCTAACAAGGTAGCTGTGTCAGTAAATATTCTTGCCAACACGAAAATAAGAAGACAATTTGCAGACATGTCTCATGCTGACGTCATGTTAAATCATGGTTGATGGGATAATTTGGTTTGCGGGATAAGAGCCATTTATCCCTCTCTACCGTGTCTGGTACCATATCTTCTGTATTAAGTTGATTATATGTGAAATTGGGTGAAAATATGTATTTTGGCTGTCCTACATATGTAAGCTCAAAGTTATTCAACGAAATAATAGATATTTGAATTAAAAATAAGACACACACACACACACACACACACACACACACTACTACTATTACTACTACTATTACTTTGCTGTCACTCGGAATCGAGTATGACGATCATCCAGTTATGATACAAAGATATGGATTATTAGGGATGTCACCTAGGTTAGTGAGGTTTTAGGTGACTAAAGAGCCCGATACGGGACAGGCAGCGTCGTCCGCATTCGTTGCACATGTGGAGGGCTCCATCTACTGTGGGAGGGGCGATGGCAGCGTCTTTCCGACGTTGGCGCTCATCTGCCTCGGTTTGGAGTCTGGCTAACTCGAAAGTATTGACACCTTCCCGTGTGGTGCTCCTCCTCCAAGCGTTACGATGTGGAGTAATCGTCTCCCAGGTGAGGAGGTCGATTTGGCACCTTTTCAGGTTTGTCTTAAGACTATCCTTATACCCTTTAAATTACCCACCAGCGTTACGTTTACTATTCGTTAGGTGACTGTAAAGTACCTGCTTTGGCAGTCTACTGTCGTCCATGCGGGTAACATGGCCAGTCCAACGTAGTTGTTCATGGATACTGGTAGCCTCGATGCTCCTACAGATGGTGTCAGCAAGAATAATGGCATTAGTTCTCTTGCCTTCCCAGCGAACTCCGAGGATGGAACGTAGACTACGTTTGTGAAAGTTTTCAAGTGCCTTGAGGTGCCTCCTGTATGTGACCCGTGTCTCACTGCCATATAGTAGGGTGGGAAAGATCACTGCTCGATATACGTGCAGCTTTGTGGATAATTTCATCTCCCTACAGCTGAAGACGCGATTTCGGAGTCCGCCCAAGGCGTGAGATACACATCTGATCCGATGCTGAATTTCTTCATCGATGTCTGTGGTGGTGGACAGGTGGGAGCCGAAAGTGGTCAACATTAGAGTGTAGTACTGTTAAGCTGGATGGATGGTGGAGGTGTGTCTGAACCAGGGGCAGGTTGAAAGAGAATCTGAGTCTTGCGTACATTCACCTCAAGGCCGAAGTGTGCATACGCATCTGCATAGGTGTTCAGGATCTCCTGTAGATTGTGTTCAATGTGGGCAACAAGGGTGAGGTCTTCTGCATACTGAAATTCAGTAATGGAAGTTGCCGACACCTTTGTTCTTGCCTGGAGTCGCCTTATGTTGAAAAGATACCCCCCCCCCCCCATCCTTTACCCAGTACTCGATGTTCACCCCGCTGACTAAAGTGGCATTGGCACGAGTAAGGAAGGCAGCCAAGATGATGGAAAAGAGAGTTGGTGCCAGTACAGACCCTTCTTTAACCCCTGTTTGGATGGGGAAGAACGCTGACTGGGTGCCATTGTGCAGGACACTGCCGTTCATGCCATGGTGGAGTTGCCTCACAATGGCGATGAATTTTGGTGGGCAGCCAAAACGGCTGAGGGTCCACCAGAGGGCTTCCCTGTTGACCGAGTCGAAGGCCTTGGTTAGGTCGATGAAAGCCATGTACTGTACAGTCTCGTTCAAGATTCTTCGAACACTGCTGGAGACAGCTGGCAACTCGGGGCCGTTTGTTTATTTATATTACTTAGTATAATATAATACGAAACAACAAAGCGCAACCATTAATTAAGAAACAGGGAACTAAGTAACCAATCACCGATAACCTTCTACATTAATTCATAATTTTTTACTACGTACTATAGTAAACAAACGGCCTGGAGTAGCCAGCTGTCTCCAGCAGTGTTTGGAGAATCTTAAACGAGACTGTACATGTCACGACGCTGTTTTCTGCACTTTTCCTGTATCTGGTGGGCGGAAAAGATCATATCAGTGGTGTCACGCGATGGTCTAGGACCACATTGAGATTCTGGGAGGAAGTTTTCCGCCTCAGGAAGAAGTCTGTTTAGGAGGAATCGGGCTATAATCTTGCCAGCTACGGAGAGCAGCGAGATCCCACGGTAGTTGCCACAATCTGACCGCCCCCCCTTGTTCTTATACATATTGACAATGGAGGCATCTTTAAGAGCTTGGGGGATTTCCTCCTTTTCCCATATATTCTCCAGGAGAGAGTGTAGACGGCTGGAAAGTAAAGGTCCTCCTGCTTTATACACCTCGGCTGGGAGTCCATCAGGCCCCGAGGGTTTGTTATTTTTCATCTGTTTGATGGCAGTAGCTACCTCATCTAGGGATGGAGAATAGCTGAGGTGGGTCAGCTCTGGATGCTGAGGAACCTGCTGGGTAGTCAGGACATCCACGTCGGGGTTTCGGTTGAGCAATGAATGGTAGTGCTCTTTCCGGCGCTGAAGGAGGCCTTCGAGGTCTTTAATAATGTGGTTACCGTCAGATGAGCGAAGGGGGACTGTGCCACGAATGACTGGCCCATAAAATGATTTAGTGGAAATAAAAAATTCTCGCATCTTGTGTTGATCTGCAAATTTTTATGCTTCCCATACTTTATTTTTAAGCCAATCGTTCTTTAGATTGCGAAGATCCCGCTGGGCTGCCGCTTTCTTCTTGCGGAAAGTATCAGCTTTGGTCCGAGACTGAGGGCTGTTCTGCCAGTCAGTAAAAGCAGCACGTTTATCATCGATGTGTACTTTGATTGCCGCATCATTTTCATCAAACCAGTCCTGGTGTATTTTTTGAACTGGCTGAGGGTCTCTCTGCAGGTCTTTGTCATAATAGTATTAAGAGTATCCCATTCGGCACTGGGATTCACATTGTTTGCTGTTGGGTTGTTTATAAGCCCATGTTCGAGCTGCTCTCTGAAAGCATGTGCTACCGCTGGATCCTCCAGACACTTAGTATTAAAACCTCTTCTGGAGGCTTGCTGCTTTCGCCGCTTTGGGGCAACGTGAAGTGAGAGCTTGGATCTGACAAGTCGATGATCAGTGTCACAGTGGTCCAAGCCACCCATGGCACGGGTGATGGGGACATCTCGGTGATCTCTTTCACTGACAATGATGTAGTCAATGAGATGCCAGAGTTTGGATCGTGGGTGTTGCCACGATCCCTTGAACTTGTCGGCCTGCCTAAACAACATAAGAACATAAGAAAATAAGGAGTCTGCAATAGGCCGGTTGGCCTGTGCACGGCAGCTCCTGTCGAGAGTTACTACCACTCTCTATCATCCATGATTCTATCTAGCCTCCTTTTGAAACTTTCCAGAGTTCCAGCACTTACTACAAAGTTGCTAAGCTTGTTCCACTCGTCCACCACCCTATTTGTGAACCAGTTTCTTCCTATCTCCCTCCTAAACCTAAACTTATCCAATTTGAATCCGTTGCTCCGAGTCCTATCCTGGTCGGATATTATAAGAACTTTATCTATATCCCCCTTATTGATTCCTTTCACCCACTTAAATACTTCTATCATATCTCCCCGCACTCTTCGTCTTTCTAGAGAATGCAAGTTAAGTTTCTTTAACCTATCCTGATATGGAAGGTTTCTAAGTCCCGGAATCATTTTTGTCATTCTTCGCTGCACCGACTCTAGTGAATTTATATCCATTCTATAATAGGGGCACCAGAACTGAACCGCATAATCGAGGTGCGGCCTAACTAGCGCAAGATATAGTTGCAATAAGACCTCTGCACTCTTGTTACTTACACTTCTAGATATAAAACCCAATACTCTGTTTGCCTTATTTCGAACATTAACGCACTGTTTTCTAGGCCGTAGGTCCGGGCTTACAAGTACCCCTAGGTCTCTTTCACAAGTTGACTTCTCTAGGTTGATGTTGTTAAGGCTGTATACATTATAAATATTTGTTCTTCCAATATTAAGTACGCTGCACTTGCTGGTGTTGAATTTCATTTGCCATTTTTCAGACCACCCCTGCAGTTTATTTAGATCCTCCTGTAATGCATTTGCATCCTGCCCTGAATTAATTTGCCGCAATATTTTGGTGTCATCCGCAAACTTGCTTATGTCACTGCTGATCCCAGTATCTAAATCGTTTATGTAGATTATGAACAAGAGTGGGCCTAGTACTGACCCCTGGGGAACCCCACTGGTTACACGGCCCCACTCAGATTTAACACCATCTACGCTGACCCTCTGCGTTCTATCGGTGAGCCATGATTTTATCCAATTTAAAACTTTCCCCTCGATATCATGAGCCTTAATTTTTCTCAGAAGGTATAGGTGATACTGTAGTAGCTTCAGTGCTGTAGACCGCATACTATAGTGGTGCCCATTTTTCATAGACGCTGCCGCCGCCCCTCCCGCAGTAGATGGAGCCATCCACATGTGCAACATCTGTGAATGACCCCGCCGGTCCCGTATCGGCTTCTTTAGTCACCTTAAAACTCACCAGCGAAGGTGACATCCCTAATAACTCATATCATTGTATCATAGCTGGATGATCGTTATACTCGATTCCGAGTGACAGCAAAGTAGTAGTAGTGTGTGTGTACCTGTGTTGAAAGATTTATCGTGTCACTGTGTTGTGGATGTGATTGAAGCCTGACGTCGTTTTTCTTTCTCACCAGCCATGTCGCAGTTTTCCGTCCATCTGATTGGCTCGCCGCTACTCAGTGCTCCTCTCGCGTTCCGCTGTTCCATCCTTCCACTCAGTCTCAGGTGAGTAGTCATGATATCACGTTCTGCTGTTCCAACACCCCCAATTAATCTCAGGTGAGTGGTCGTGACGTCACGTTATGCTGCTCAGTCCTCCCAATCAATATCAGGCAAGTGGTCAGGATGGTCACATTCCGCTGTTCCATCCTCCCACTAACTCTCAGGTCATGATGTCAAGTTATTTTATGTAGGTACTGTATATTGTGAGTGTTAGTTAGCATGATCATCCGTTTAACATAAAACCTTAATGCATTATTGATATCTACTATTGTGTGCTTAGTCTCGGTAGTTATCAGACTTTTTCAGTGTAAAAAGGTCAATCATATATTACTTTTTACTTCTTTTATCTTCTTCGCCACTGATCGGCTCGTTAGCTATACTTGGCGATCGGTCACGTCTCTGTTACACACTGTTGGCAAGTACTGGGCATGAACTGGTTGCTGGATGTATCTGTACCGATCCAGTGTTGGTCAAGTCTGGTCTTGAAAGAGCTCACACTCGGTGCCGTCACAACACTCTCTGGCAGGTTGTTCCAAGAGTTCACAATTCTCACTCCGAAAATGTTTGCCCTCACAGTTTTCTGGACTTGTGACTTCTTCAACCTTGAGCTGTGACCCCTTGTGGGGCGGATTATATACTAATGCCTTTATTATGTGTTTGCATCTGTCTGAGGTTCTCTGTAATGCTGTCACTCATATCTAGGACTCACCTAACTTAACCTGACGTGAATATTAACTTAAGCTAACATGTGTTTAACAAATCAATTGGCTTAAAACTTAACCCTAACCTATTTCTAGTATACACCTAAAAGATTCATTTTGTTTCAGTGTGTGTATGATTGGCTGCTATGTTGTGTGGGTGGACTATTTTTCTCCAATTCAGTTTTGTACGGTGGAGAGACAACCTGGGGGCCATGGCCCCCAAGGGAGCCACGGCAAGAATTTAGGGGAGCCACGGCGAGCTGTTATAAATTGTACGTTTCCAAATAATGTTGGGAATCTGAATTAAACAAAACTTGTATTACTTATTTTAACTTGGCAGAAGAGAATTTTCATTCATTTTTTTTTGTCATTTTGTTTAATCATAACGACAATACAATTTTAATATTTACTTTGACGCTAATTATTTTTTAATTTGTTACGGATTACTTAAGGTTTCACACGTCCAGTCCCTGTCTGTGTGACAGGCGCTGGACCGAGTTGCTGAACTGACTTGTTCAGTACGTGTCCGTGTCATCCCTTTGCAAGTGGTGATAGGACCGAATGATCTCAGTCTGGCCTGGGATACCATCACGAAAACAGTGGGGTGTAGTGTCTCTGCACCATATATTGAGTTTGAGCTTGACTCAAGCATAATATACTCCGTAATTGGTGTTACTTATTTTGTTTCATAATTCATGTGGTCGCTGCTTTACGTGGGTGAAATATTTGTACACTGCCTTTATTAATTATTTCCTTATTTGTTGGTGCCATTGTTGTTCATACTCATTCTTTACTTATATAATCCTACCATTTTTGGCGCTAAATTGGTATGACACGCTATTCTTCTCATTCTTCCAAGTTGGGCACTACTTGTCAAAGTAGGCGTGTTCTTGCTTACAGGAAGTATACCTCAACTTGCTAGCTTGAGTGTGAATGTTTATCTGTGTGCATGTTTGTGTATGACTGTATGTGTGCTTTATGTGTGAGTGCATGGGCGTGTTATGTATGTGAATATGTGTGTGTATGTTTGCCATTCTAACTCTTGTCCTATTTATGTCCTTTATCATTCTTTAGTCTTTATCACTTGTCTGTTCTGGGAGAAAAATGAAGGAGGCCACGAGGATGTTGAAAATTCCTCTAGGGGGGAATGGAGTGAAGAAGGTTGAGAGCCACTGGTCTAGGTAGAATACAGTACACCCAGCATCCGTTCTCCCTCAAACATGGACAGTTATAAGTGGCCGTCGGGCATGATAGTACAGTGCCACTATCTCAGCAGGTATTGATATTGAAACAGTTTATTTAGCCAGAAAAACACAGATACAGAGTGGATAATAATAACAATATAAACATGGCTGAGCCAGTTGAGAGCCTGAGCTCTCTTGAAGGCACCTGATATATGTACTATATTATCTCAAGGAAGTATTATGTAACATTTGGTATCATCTGGAATAGTACGCATAAATGATATTTAAAAAATTTGGACTGTGTTCCAAATTTTTTAAACGTGCATTAAAGGTACAGTTTTCCGTGCTGATTTTAAATGCGAAACTCTTGTTTTGTGGAAACGTTTTATTTGTGACTTACATGTCTATGAATCAGAAGGTAAGGTTAGATCAGGTTGGGTTGTTAGGTTACAGTAGGTTGTTTAATCATCAAATGAAAAAAGTTGGGGTATGTAATTTTCATGTGATCCAATTACTTATTTCCCTCAACCATAATTTTATTTTTTCTTTCATTCAGCAGCAAAAACAGACACTGTTCCTGCAAACAAACGCCATAAAAATGTTATATATTTATTTCCGCAAAAAATGAGTTGCATACTTAGAAACGGCATAAAAAAAACTGTACAAGTGACAAAAATTTCAACAAAATTTAACAGTCCAAATTTCTAATGAGATCCCGCGTAATATGGTGGTAGTAAAAACATGTCAGATTGTTATCACGGTTATCACTTCGTTATTTTTTTATTTTTTTTTTTTACATTTATATTTCAAGTATATACGTATTTTACAGTGGAGTTGATTTCTGGTTAGTATTGAGGTGGAACAAGAGAACAGGTGTGTGTGTCAGTTAAGCTTCGATTTTGTAATGAGAACAGTAGAGTTTCCAAATATAGTGGACCTGAAATTTGGAAAATAAAGAAAGTGTTGATTCAGTTTTCGCGTGACGAAACGTCATCCTAGTTGTGCGCAAGACAATAGCACCCACTGTTCAGATGCTTTGATTTTAGCTCTGCATAAAGGAACTCACAACATTGATGCTAATTATTTTCAAAACTTTTAATATTATATTTTGTTTTTTCATAATTTTTTGAGGAATTCAATAATATTACATTGCAGTATCTGGTTGCGTGCGCCCAGTCAGACACATCAATTCAGTAAGGCGATGAATCAAAAAAGCACATTTTCTTAATCATTGCTTGTGTAAAGTAGTAATGTAATAATACTAATATAATGATCCAGTTTTACTAAAATAAAAAAATGTTAGGGTAGCCCGTATATCAGAGGTCCCCAACCTTTTGAAGACTCTGGGCCACATTTATGATTGTAAATATAGTGGAGGGCGCCAAAACTTTGGATCTATATTCAGGAAAAAAAAAATCTCATACTGTATATACTGTACAGTTATTTGCAGTTTTACACGTCTGGCTGTTACCAGTTACATACTTTTTACAGTTTCTCCTGGACGGGACGTGTGTATTTACCCCAGTGAGAAGGCTGGCTCTCTCTCTGGGCCCGGTAGTCTGTAATCTTAATTTCACTCGTACAAAGAATCCCAAATAATTAACAGTTTTCTAATAAACCCTTGTGGGCTCCATAATATGGGGACCACTGCCGTAGAGTGTGGCTCAAGAGCATATGTCTTTACATACAGGAAAAGCAGAGAGTTTTATCTCTCATTTCTTTTTCGTTGTTGGACTAGTGTATTACTAACCTTGCCACGCGCTTGAAGACCTTCGTAATAACATTATAGCAGCAACGACGGCCAGTGCTTCACACAGAGCTGCCGCTGACGCCCACAATCATCACCACCCACTGGCCTGCCTTCGGTTTCACGATGGGAGGAAAAACCACAGCCCTCCCACAGTCACAAATAGTCTAACAAATGTGAGTAAGATAGATGAGACAGGATCAAACACGAACACTCAACATTAAGACGCCAGCACCGTCTGATGCAAGCCCAGCAGGAGGAAGCCCATCAATCATACACTGTACTGTCTCGGCAATTTTTACTTGAGAGCTGTGCCTCGTTCTTACATTCATCATTTTATGTCTTCTCTTTATTTGTTTGCATATTTGTGAAGGAACAAGTCCACCAACCACATGGTCATCAATCATCATCCATAACGATAACCGAGTTACCACGACTCATACGGCTTATATCCTCGCAGAGAATTGTAAGAACATGATGGAAAGTGGCCAGTTAAATGAGTAAGTAGTGGAGGTGTGATGGGAAAGAGGGGAGTCAGGCATTGGAGGTTTCAGAAGCATATCTTACATTGTTTTACATTAATATATGTTGTTGCACTGAAATCTCTGGGTAGAATTAAATGGGATATGAGACTTGTAAAATTGATCCCAGACTGTGTATGTGTGTGTGTGTGATTTTCCACAATAGTACATGTATAGTAATGTATCTGGTGGCTTCAACAGCAATACCAGTACGACGTGGTCACCGTCGTCTCATTTCGACGAACAGTGTCTTCAGTTCCCTACCAACACTACTACCACCACCGCCACCACGCTCACCAACACCTCCACCGATATTAATACTGTCACCAACATCACCACCTCAGCTGCCGTCAATGCTTCCGTCATCACCCCATCCATCACCACCACTCACTCCTCACAAGACATCTCTCACCTCACAACATGGAGGACCACCAGCCTTCCCTCCTGCCCATTAATCCAGTATGATACTTCAGTGTTCACTTCAACAGTTATATCTGAGGTAAGAAGTCTATAATGATGTTTAATATTGGCTTCAGAAGTTTCCACCTTCTCTCAACCTCTACTAGATGTCTCGAAACTTTCTGGAAAAGTCGTCACGGGTCGTCTACTAACTTATATATATTTTCTCTTGAGTTGATTATAATTTTGTCTCGCTTCTATATATATATCACAATGTGTTCTTGGAAGAGTTTTTATTCCTTTTGCAAACTTTTACTCGAATTAGGGAAAATTTGTTGGTGACTTACCTGCATATATATATATATATATATATATATATATATATATATATATATATACCACCTGCCGTGGTACGCTCGTTTGATTATAGGCCTACCTCTTACCCAACTTCAAATTTAAGTTTAAACCAGGGCCATTTAGACCTATAGGAGATTTATGCTACATTCAATTCTCCAGTTGTATATACTTGGAATTATAACTTCGTTCAAAAAATGCTAAAGAGGCTGACACGAAAACAGAAATAAGTTTTTATCAAAACCATTAGAACATTTCACTTCTTGGTTTATCTTCTCGTTATCAAACTGATCTTGGCAACCGATCTACATAACCCACAATACTCCCCATTTTTGCTGATTATTGCAATTATTTCGGCACCAAGTGTGGGACATGTTGCAGTGGGACCTGGTGTGTGAGAGAGCCACCCTCCAACCCCTCTTCCAGACGCTCTTCACAGTCGGCGGCATCATCGGCAGCATCCTTGGCGGCCACATCGGCGACAGGTACCTAACACACACACGCACAAAGACTCACACCTAGGAATCACAAAAATGCCAACCAGTGACGAAAATGGTAAAATAAAGGCAAAGTATCCTTGTGTGGCTTCAAATCCATGCCCCCCACCCACTAAGTCTAACTTTACTGTACTTTATCTTCTTCGCCACTGCTCGTCCTGGCCGCCTGTTAGCCGCTTGAGCTATTAATACTGAAAGCAGGGTAATTATTTACGTGTTTTCACTTATCATTGTAATTATATTTTTGTTGATTTGTCTAGTATTATGGTTATATTTCTGTGTTTATGCCGTCTTTTATTTCTATAATTATATTTCTTGAGGAGTTTCAAGGTACAGTACAGTGTAGTACAGTACAATGGTGTTATCAGATGGGGTCGGCGTCGGGCGGTGGTTGGGGCATGTGCGGTGAACCTGGTGGTGGTGTTGGCCATGGCCCTAACTCCCCTTTACCCACTTCTCATCACCCTGCGCTTTGTGGCCGGCTGCTCTGTCATGGCTATGCTCGTCCCTGCATGGAGTCTCAGTAAGTTGCTTTCTCATTCTCGATCAGGAAATATATAAAACATATATTGTTAATTTCTTTAGCAGGAATGTCACCATGCCCTTCCCATATCCCTAGAGTGTCACCATGTCCTCCCCACAGCCCTGGGGTGTCACCATGCACTTCCCATATCCCTAGAGCGTCACCATGTCCTCCCCACAGCCCTGGAGTGTCACCATGCTCTTCCCATATCCCTAGAGTGTCACCATGTCCTCCCCACAGCCCTGGGGTGACACCATGCCCTTCCCATACCCCCAGAGTGTCACCATGTCCTCCCCACAGCCCTGGGGTGTCACCATGCCCTTCCCATATCCCTAGAGCGTCACCATGTCCTCCCCACAGCCCTGGAGTGTCACCATGCCCTTCCCATATTCCTAGAGTGTCACCATGTCCTCCCCACAGCCCTGGAGTGTCACCATGCCCTTCCCATACCCCCAGAGTGTCACCATGTCCTCCCCACAGCCCTGGGGTGTCACCATGCCCTTCCCATATCCCTAGAGTGTCACCATGTCCTCCCCACAGCCCTGGAGTGTCACCATGCCCTTCCCATATCCCTAGGGCCTAGAGTGTCACCATGTCCTCCCCACAGCCCTGGGGTGTCACCATGCCCTTCCCATATCCCTAGTGTCACCCTGTCCTCCCCACAGCCCTGGAGTCGACGCCAGCGGGGTGTAGGAGCCGGGTGGGGATGCTGTTAGGGTTGCCGTTCTCAGCCAGCACGGTGTTGCTCGCGGTGGTGGGCTGCTTCATCCGGGAGTGGCGGATCCTCCTGCTGGTGTGCTCCTCACCCATCCTCATACTCCTCCCAGTGGCTTTGTGAGTATCGTCACTTGTCATAAGTCTCACAGTTTTAATCTTTGCTGCAGCATAAACCTTAACTCTCCTCTTTACCCCTCCAACTATTATATAAAGCGTAAACTGTGGGAATAATTTAAACAATTGTTAGTGAAAATGGGCATAATAACTCTGAGGGGGAGCTTCAGTGAATACTGAGCCTTTGGTACATACGTGGCCACGTGTCTGACGCAGCTTTTAACCACTTTCACTTCCATAACTGTAAAGTTAGGTGACTCATTCACAGCAGGATCGACTGGAGGTGCCCTGAATATAAAATAATAGCCTTTAAGACAGGAAGTGACTGTTGTTACCACTCATCAGCCACCACATCCCTGGTCTTTACATTATCCAGCATTTATTAGTGGGTATATTTATGTAACAGACTCAAACACACACAGGACGAATCCAGTACCCTCTCACCTACATATAATGCCCGCTGGAGGCCCCTCACACCCTAACCTAAGTACACAAGCTACCTCCTAATATATGTCTTTTTCCCCCAGCATGACTGATGAGTCGCCGCGGTGGCTGGTTCAGCAGGCGAGGATGGAGGAGGCCACCAGAGTGATGCACAAAGCCCTGCAGCAGAACAAAGTCCAGTTGGCAGCACCCCTCAACACCCTCATGGAACAACTCATACAGGTGAAGCCCTCTCCTCCTCCTCAGCTTTTTGGTTTTATATACTGTCCAGAGGATAAGGAACAATCTTTAGCCAAATTGTGCACTTTTTTACTAAAGCATCATACCTTGTACACTGATACTAGGACCCATGGGGGGCGTTTTAAAGATTGGAGGCAAGCTGTATCTGCCTGCTGGTGGCCGTGGTGGCCATTTTCAACATCACATTAAAATAGGTAATATCTCGGCTTCTATTGCGTTACCTACGTTTTTAGCCCAAGGAATCTAATAGTAATATTGGTACATCTGGAAGATGTCATTCAGTCTGAAATTTTAGTTGACAGGTAAAATATAGATATTTAATAAATACATAAATAAAACCGAGAGTTGTTACGAATTTATGATATATAATGAAATTTTGAGATATTTTATAAAAAAAATAATTTCAAAATTGGTAAATCTTAAATGTGAACAGAGTGTGCATGCACATGTTGGATAACTGTTTATATGTGTATCATTCTAATATTTATTTAAATTTTTAGTTCCAATAGTCTACACCCATATATAACACTGTATACTTTGGTACATCAAAAGGTGATCAAGTACATACATAGAGTGCAGTAATATAACCAAGAGTAAAATCCAATGTAATATCCATGTACTGTAGGTACCATATTCCTTTATCATTCTCATGGCACATACAACTTAAGAGTAATGTCGGTATTATCAAAACTAAAGTTTAGACACTTCTTGGTGAACTTAACACCTCAGAAAATGACTATCAAAATTTATAGTTGCACTGAGATTATTAATACAACACAGAAAGCATGTAATGTTCGAAATTCAAATGACAGCATATTAATATACTATACTATATATAAAGGTATGACGGAATGTATTAACACAAAACCTATAGAATCATATCAATAACATAATAGGACAAAATTTTAATATCACATGGTGTCACAAAAAATCATATTGATATCTGTAAAATCATAGTTTTAAAATGACAATGAACAAAATAAATAGCCAATAATAGCCATATTTATCCAAAATCGTATGATACACATCATGCATCACAACAGAAAGACTTAAAAATAGCAGATAAAAGGAATAACAGTGTGTTTGTAATCTTCCATATGGCTATTAAGGGATAATAAGACTCATCACGTTGAACTTGAACTTTATAATTCGGTGAAATCTGTTGAATACAATTCATAATTAGGATTTCAAATAATAACTTATACGTAGGTAATCATACATAAATGTTTAATTGCCATATTTCCATGTTGTCACAGTGATAAACAATACAATGGACACAGTCTACCTGAATAAACTTAAGTATAGGTTGAACATATGTGTTGAAGGTCTCACACTGAATAGGTTGGGTGTTCACCGTGTGATGGTAACAGCTAAAGTGTCAGACTGTCAGTGCCATTCTCGCAGGCACTGCCTGGGCTGATGTTATGGTCACAATGACTGCTGGTCTGTTTGAAACCTGATGATTCATATTATGCTCCATGCCCACAAAACATGTGGATAACTGGTGAGTTATCCCTAGGAAGAAACGCATTTTCTCTGGCTTAGGTGCCGTCCATTTTCTCTGACTTCCTGAAACCAACTTTCCTCCCCTAATACCTCATCGCCAGCCGTGTAAAATCAAGATAGCGAAAGGACCGTCCCGTACCAAAGACATTCATAGCCTATCTTTGTAGTTAAGCCTATGTAGAGCACCCCAGCATCCTTGTCAACAGTCCTGGAGAATATTTTACTGTATCCTCGAGGAAAACCTCTTTCTTATTTTCACTCTCTCGCATAAAGTCCGGCCAATTCCCTGGGAAATTTGATCTTCCCTCAACTCGTCGTCTGGTACCATGTCCCCTTTTTCCCCTTCTGGTTGATTTCAGACTACCTGTTTTGTATACATCAAATACCATGTCAACATGTTTCGCAGAACTCTAAAACTGACGCCTGATGTATTCCTTGATCTGGTGTACATGATCATCAAAACTCTTGCAAGTACTTTGCTTGACCATGTTGACAGTTGCTACACCATCAAGAATTACCATATCTGCATACTTTTGGAAACTGGTACTGTCATGGTGTGGGACCAAATCTTCGAGAAGAGGAAATCTGACTCAATTCCAAATCTCGTACCGCCATAGGCAGATAATAATGGAGAGTAAGTGTGATTCTCATGGTGGAAGAAGTCAGCTACGTTGGTATCACGGACTTGGCATGCAATGGAAAGGCTAGGGAGCAGACTTCGATCCTGCCTCACTGATGGAAACTGTTTCTGTGACAGGGGGATTTGCTTTTCTCTGGTTGTCAACTGAACATACTCAGCTTGTTCTTTGTAACTTTCTTCGAGACACTCTTTGTGCGATATACCATAAACATACGGTATTTTGAATGCCAGTGAATACCCCCCATCTCCTCTCTTATCCCGTCGTAATTACCATTGTAATATTTGAACCTATGATGAGGTCCAGTGGTTTGGGTGTTTTCTCCCCTCTGTAATGAGTCGGATCTTTAACATGTTGGAATAGAAAATTGCCTCTAGAGTTTCTACAAAAAGGATCGCGGGATTATTAAGGTCAGCTGGCGTGGTTTCAATTCTCCAGTCGATGTCGCCATAGTTAAAGTCCCTCTTGTCAAGGAGGTGGCTAGGATTGAGCACCGTTGCATTGTCTATTAAAGCTCATGAGTTTCTTTGGTTAAAAAGCGACAGTTTTGGGATCTGTAGATACATCCAACAATAAATAAGTCTCCCTCCTTTAATTTAATTTTATACTTCTTTGATTCTTCAAAAACATCCTCCCCCTGTCTCCTCACCTGGCTGGCTCTAAGGTCTTGCCTAGCATAGATAACCACACCCCTCTTGTAAGTTGCTTGAGAAAGGTTCGTAAATGAATCATATTCGTCTATATTGAACTCGCATTCCTCCAGGTTAATTCTTCTGTTCTTGTACAACAGCTCTACAGCGCATACTACATCTGGTTGATGTACTTTCAGTAGTGTTTCAAACTCCGCTCTCTTATTAAGGAACGTGTTAGTATTAGTGTACATGACTTTCAATGCGAAATTTTTTCTTGGTAATGTCTCTGATCTTGGTAGTGACTTCGGCCTCCCCCCATTCTCAGTAGCTGCAGCGTTTACTGAATGCATTGTACTTTGTGGGGTGTGGTCAGAGATAATATTGTTCACATGGCGCTCGTCTCCTCCTGGGTGACAAGTAGAGCAGATGGGGGTGTTCTGCTTTCCCCTGGTTCTGTGTTGGTGCATTTGTTTCCACTACCCTCCCCTTGTACCTAACTCATGCACGTACTGTACGTCCCCGTACCATAGAAGTTTTTTGTGCTGTTCTCTCTGCATTACCGTGCGATCTGGGTGTATGAATATATTCCGAAATGCATCGCTCCTTGCTAAGTGTTTTGCGTGCCAAATAGTTTTCCATTTCTTATCCTAACTGATTAGTGTGATCCTGAGGGGGCGAGGCTTGTTACTTTTACTTTTTATCCTCTTCGCCACTGATCGGCTCCTTAACCGCTTGGGCGGTCGGTCACGCTTCTGTTACGCACTGTTGGCAAGTAATGGGCATGTACTGGCTCCTTTATATATTGGAACCTGCTCCAGTGTTGGTCAAGTCTGGCCTTGAATTACCTCATGCCCAGTGCTGTCACAACACTCTCTGGCAGAATGTTCCAAGAGTTCACAAATCGCACTCCGAAAAACTTTGCCCTTACCGTTTTCTGGGCTTGTGGTTTCTTCAACATTGTCCTGTGACCCCTTGTGGGTTGGGCGTCCGCCAGCTCCAGGCATGTAAATTCGATCGAGTTGTGCCCCCTGAGATGTTTATACATTTCGATTAGGTCGCCCCTAGCTCGTCTGTAGTATAAGCTAGGAAGTTGCAGGCGTTCTAATCTTTCTGGGTAACTGAGGGTCCATAGAGCAGGCACCAATCTGGACATTTTCAATCAATTGGCAGTGTAGGGTTTCGTGATATTATGTTGTCTAGCACTCAGAATGGATGGAAACTCTAAGGTGGTGGTTTTCTTATATAATATGAGTTATATGGTAGACAGTCTGGTGCTGGAGATGCCGTGTGGTGAGGAGCTGCTCAGTAGACACGTTCGGTGAGTAGCGTGTTGAAGGAGGTAGATGTGCAGGAGCTTCGTTAGAGAAGATGTTGCCTGTTGCTGGCCTCCAGGTTGAATGAAAGCTGGACAGCGAGGAGCTTGCTTGGAGGAGGTGTTGCGTGTTCAGGAACGTAGAGTAGAATGAGAGAGCTGGTTGGTGAGGACGCTTAGAGAAGGACAGCTGGTGGGTCGCCATGCTCGCCGGCGGGAGCGAGGACCGCCAGGCAGGCGGAGGAGAAGCGAGGGCCGCCAGGCAGCGGCGGAGGAGGAGGTGTTGCGTGTTCAGGAACCGAGGCCAGAATGAATCTCAATGGAGAGACAGAGCTTATATACACAGCCGCCAGAAGTAAATCCGTGGGAAGTCGCCGGTTTCTTGACTCCGTTGCTAGGGAAGACGTGGCTGGTTGCTAGGATACTGTGGCATCTGGTGACGCACCCCCCCCCCCCCTGGGCCGCTCGTTTGGTTGCTAGGGAAGACGTAGCAGGTGGCTGGTTGCTAGGATACTGTGGCATTGGAATGCGGCTATGCAGTTGTAGGGGAGACGTCCACTACAGCAGTCTCTAGCATACCTCTGGGACCAAACGGGGTGACATTACCCCAGATGGGGAAGCACCTCACTTTCCTGCTTTTGTCCTAGCCTCCTCACATCCTGAGGGGGGCTAACAGTTTCAGAGCCTCTGTACGAATATTCTCAAACCCCATCTTATTGTGTGTTTTCCTACTCTCATCTTCCTCTGACTGGCTCTCAGTGACTCACAACACTATTATGTTGTTCCTGCGCTTAATGCTAAACATTCGGGGTTTTGAATAATTTATACTTGAAGACTTAATGTAAATATATGTCAAGATAAATCGTGTTTTTCTTGTACGGGTACTGTAGTGGAGAAAACGTCATACGGGTAACTCATGAAAATAATGTTTTATGTAATATAAATGAGTGGTGGGGTTAATAGAATATAGGTGCTACTGTGACCATGACTATGACACCTGTCCGTCCGTCCGTTTGTCAATCGTGTGGACAAATTGCCGTCAGTATTTGGAAGCTAAGTATCATTTTTTCTCATATATGTGTCTGCCAGCAAATGTTGGAAACCAAATTTAAGAAGCTTGTGCAAATTCCATTAATAATTTTTTCTCTTGCTTATTTTCTGTTACTTTATGGTGAACGGACTTCACCAGGAAAGCAAAGCGGCCTCCAGCAGTGCTTCCCATGGCTCCAGCCTGTTACTATCTGCCGCACGTCAGGTGTGGTCGTACCTGCGCGCACCCGCCATGCGCACCATCATCATCGTGACTCCAATACTGTGGTTCCTGCAGAGCTGTCTTTACCTGGGTGTCCTTATCAATGCTAATAATTTTACGAGGTCAGTACTGACTCTTGAAGGTGCTTCTGACGACACCTTATACTCATTTACACAGATTTGTTGTCAGTTGTAAAGTTAACACAGAATGGATATGTTCACTGCACCAGCGCCAGGGTAAACGACATTATATATATTGTAGTGATTCTCTTGTCCAATTACTAACGTGATAGGAAACATCTGAGTGAGGAATAAATCCAATGATTTATTAAAAAGGCGGCGTTGTGTGGTGGTGACCAGTGTAGGTAGTGTGGTGGTGACTACTGTGGGTAGTGTGGTGGTGTAGGTAGTGTGGTGGTGACCAGTGTAGGTAGTGTGGTAGTGACTACTGTAGGTAGTGTGGTGGTGACCAGTGTGGGTAGTGTGGTGGTGACTACTGTAGGTAGTGTGGTGGTGACCAGTGTAGGTAGTGTGGTGGTGACTACTGTAGGTAGTGTGGTGGTGACCAGTGTAGGTAGTGTGGTGGTGACCAGTGTAGGTAGTGTGGTGGTGACCAGTGTAGGTAGTGTGGTGGTGACCAGTGTAGGTAGTGTGGTGGTGACCAGTGTAGGTAGTGTGGTGGTGACCAGTGTAGGTAGTGTGGTGGTGACCAGTGTAGGTAGTGTGGTGGTGACCAGTGTAGGTAATGTGGTGGTGACCAGTGTAGGTAGTGTGGTGGTGACCAGTGTAGGTAGTGTGGTGGTGAGCAGTGTAGGTAGTGTGGTGGTGACCAGTGTAGGTAGTGTGGTGGTGACCAGTGTAGGTAGTGTGGTGGTGACCAGTGTAGGTAGTGTGGTGGTGACCAGTGTAGGTAGTGTGGTGGTGACCAGTGTAGGTAGTGTGGTGGTGACCAGTGTAGGTAGTGTGGTGGTGACTACTGTAGGTAGTGTGGTGGTGACCAGTGTAGGTAGTGTGGTGGTGACTACTGTAGGTAGTGTGGTGGTGACCAGTGTAGGTAGTGTGGTGGTGACTACTGTAGGTAGTGTGGTGGTGACCAGTGTAGGTAGTGTGGTGGTGACCACTGTAGGTAGTGTGGTGGTGACTACTGTAGGTAGTGTGGTGGTGACCAGTGTAGGTAGTGTGATGGTGACCAGTGTAGGTAGTGTGGTGGTGACTACTGTAGGTAGTGTGGTGGTGACCAGTGTAGGTAGTGTGGTGGTGACTACTGTAGGTAGTGTGGTGGTGACCAGTGTAGGTAGTGTGGTGGTGACCAGTGTAGGTAGTGTGGTGGTGACTACTGTACGTAGTGTGGTGGTGACCAGTGTAGGTAGTGTGGTGGTGACTACTGTAGGTAGTGTGGTGGTGACCAGTGCAGGTAGTGTGGTGGTGACTACTGTAGGTAGTGTGGTGGTGACCAGTGTAGGTAGTGTGGTGGTGACCAGTGTAGGTAGTGTGGTGGTGACTACTGTAGGTAGTGTGGTGGTGACCAGTGTAGGTACTGTGGTGGTGACCAATGTAGGTAGTGTGGTGGTGACCAGTGTAGGTAGTGACCAGTGTAGGTAGTGTGGTGGTGACCAGTGTAGGTAGTGTGGTGGTGACTACTGTAGGTAGTGTGATGGTGGCCAGTGTAGATAGTGTGGTGGTGACGAGTGTAGGTACTGTGGTGGTGACCAGTGTAGGTAGTGACCAGTGTAGGTAGTGTGGTGGTGACCAGTGTAGGTAGTGTGGTGGTGACCAGTGTAGGTAGTGTGGTGGTGACCAGTGTAGGTAGTGTGGTGGTGACCAATGTAGGTAGTGTGGTGGTGACTACTGTAGGTAGTGTGGTGGTGACTACTGTAGGTAGTGTGGTGGTGACTACTGTAGGTAGTGTGGTGGTGACTACTGTAGGTAGTGTGGTGGTGACCAGTGTAGGTAGTGTGGTGGTGACCAGTGTAGGTAGTGTGGTGGTGACCAGTGTAGGTAGTGTGGTGGTGACCAGTGCAGGTAGTGACCAGTGTAGGTACTGTGGTGGTGACCAGTGTAGGTAGTGTGGTGGTGACCAGTGTAGGTTGTGTGGTGGTGACCAGTGTAGGTACTGTGGTGGTGACCAGTGTAGGTAGTGTGGTGGTGACCAGTGTAGGTAGTGTGGTGGTGACCAGTGTAGGTAGTGTGGTGGTGACCAGTGTAGGTAGTGTGGTGGTGACCAGTGTAGGTAGTGTGGTGGTGACCAGTGTAGGTACTGTGGTGGTGACCAGTGTAGGTAGTGTGGTGGTGACCAGTGTAGGTAGTGTGGTGGTGACCAGTGTAGGTAGTGTGGTGGTGACCAGTGTAGGTAGTGTGGTGGTGACCAGTGTAGGTAGTGTGGTGGTGACCAGTGTAGGTTGTGTGGTGGTGACCAGTGTAGGTAGTGTGGTGGTGACCAGTGTAGGTAGTGTGGTGGTGACTAGTGTAGGTAGTGTGGTGGTGACCAGTGTAGGTAGTGTGGTGGTGACCAGTGTAGGTAGTGTGGTGGTGACTACTGTAGGTAGTGTGGTGGTGACCAGTGTAGGTAGTGTGGTGGTGACTACTGTAGGTAGTGTGATGGTGACCAGTGTAGGTAGTGTGGTGGTGACCAGTGTAGGTGGTGACCACTGTAGGTACTGTGGTGGTGACCAGTGTAGGTAGTGTGGTGGTGACTACTGTAGGTAGTGTGATGGTGACCAGTGTAGGTAGTGTGGTGGTGACCAGTGTAGGTAGTGTGGTGGTGACCAGTGTAGGTAGTGTGGTGGTGACTACTGTAGGTAGTGTGGTGGTGACCAGTGTAGGTAGTGTGGTGGTGACCAGTGTAGGTAGTGTGGTGGTGACTACTGTAGGTAGTGTGGTGGTGACTACTGTAGGTAGTGTGGTGGTGACCAGTGTAGGTAGTGTGGTGGTGACCAGTGTAGGTAGTGTGGTGGTGACCAGTGTAGGTACTGTGGTGGTGACCAGTGTAGGTAGTGTGGTGGTGACTACTGTAGGTAGTGTGGTGGTGACTACTGTAGGTAGTGTGGTGGTGACCAGTGTCGGTAGTGTGGTGGTGACTACTGTAGGTAGTGTGGTGGTGACCAGTGTAGGTAGTGTGGTGGTGACTACTGTAGGTAGTGTGGTGGTGACCAGTGTAGGTAGTGGACCTGTGTAGGTAGTGTGGTGGTGACCAGTGTAGGTAGTGTGGTGGTGACTACTGTAGGTAGTGTGGTGGTGACCAGTGTAGGTAGTGTGGTGGTGACCAGTGTTGAGAGTGTGATGGTGGCCAGTGTAGGTAGTGTGGTGGTGACTACTGTAGGTAGTGTGGTGGTGACCAGTGTAGGTAGTGTGGTGGTGACTACTGTAGGTAGTGTGATGGTGACCAGTGTAGGTAGTGGACCTGTGTAGGTAGTGTGGTGGTGACCAGTGTAGGTAGTGTGGTGGTGACCAGTGTAGGTAGTGTGGTGGTGACTACTGTAGGTAGTGTGGTGGTGACCAGTGTAGGTAGTGTGGTGGTGACCAGTGTAGGTAGTGTGGTGGTGACCAGTGTAGGTAGGGTGGTGGTGACCAGTGTAGGTAGTGTGGTGGTGACCAGTGTAGGTAGCGTGGTGGTGACCAGTGTAGGTGGCGTGGTGGTGACCAGTGTAGGTAGTGTGGTGGTGACCAGTGTAGGTAGTGTGGTGGTGACCAGTGTAGGTAGTGTGATGGTGACCAGTGTAGGTAGTGTGGTGGTGACCAGTGTAGGTAGTGTGGTGGTGACCAGTGTAGGTAGTGTGGTGGTGACCAGTGTAGGTAGTGTGATGGTGACCAGTGTAGGTAGTGTGGTGTTGACCAGTGTAGGTAGTGTGGTGGTGACCAGTGTAGGTAGTGTGGTGGTGACCAGTGTAGGTAGTGTGATGGTGACCAGTGTAGGTAGTGTGGTGGTGACCAGTGTAGGTAGTGTGGTGATGACCAGTGTAGGTAGTGCGGTGGTGACCAGTGTAGGTAATGTGGTGGTGACCAGTGTAGGTAGTGCGGTGGTGACCAGTGTAGGTAGTGTGGTGGTGACCAGTGTAGGTAGTGTGGTGGTGACCAGTGTAGGTAGTGTGGTGGTGACTACTGTAGGTGGTGACCAGTGTGGATAGTGTGGTGGTGACGGTTTATATTGTCCTCAGTACTGATCCGTTCCTGTATCTGGCTTTGTCTGGGTTGATGGAGGCGGTGGCCATCGTGGTTATCACTCCCCTTACCGGTTACCTGGGTCGTCGCGTCATGGTGTGGGCGGGCTTAGCCTTGGGTGGCGCCCTCCTCATGCTCGAACTCCTCGTCCCAGAGGGTAAGTTGACCACTTCTCTCTTGCTTTAGCGTATAGTACATGTAAAATATCTGGGTCAACTGTTCTTTTATATATCACATTATGACTTTAGAATAGCAAAATGTGGAGAGATAGATGACATAAAAGTTAGCAGTATATTGTGTTTATTAACAGACTCTGGATACTACTGGGTTGACTGGCTTCTGGTCATGCTTGGCTTCTTACTGGTGGCTGGTGCTTTCCAGGTGAGTGACAAGGGTCCTTTCCACTCACTACTACCTGGCACTCCTCACTGCTACCTGGCACTCCTCACTGCTACCTGGCACTCCTCACTACTACCTGGCACTCTTCACTGTTACCTGGCACTCCTCACTGCTACCTGGCACTCTTCACTGTTACCTGGCACTCTTCACTGTTACCTGACATTCCTCACTGCTACCTGGCACTCCTCACTACTACCTGGCACTCCTCACTGCTACCTGGCACTCCTCACTGCTACCTGGCACTCCTCACTGCCACCTAGCACTCCTCACTACTATTTGGCATTCCTCACTGCTACCTGGCACTCTTCACTGCTACCTGGCACTCTTCACTGTTACCTGGCACTCCTCACTGCTACCTGGCACTCCTCACTGCTACCTGGCACTCCTTACTGATGTCTGTTATCTGTGGTAAGACAAATAATCATCAATGGCACCTTAAAAATTTAAAGTATTTTTATCCAACATTTTCCCAACTGTTTGTGTCTTCCAATAATTCAAGTATAAATTATTACTTAACACTCAAACATCTTACACATGATAAAGTTAATACATTGGTTGATAAAAGTTGACCACCAACACCATATTTGCGGTGGTTCGGGTCAACCTCACTAGTTGACCAATATGGTTATTCTCTCCCACCCACCTTCGCAACTTCTGACGGAGCCACAGGTCAACTACGTGTATGCTCCGGAGCTCTTCCCCACAGAGACCAGGGCCAGGGGGTTCGCCTTCGTCAACGTTATGGGCAGTGTCGGCTTCTCCTGCGCCCCTCTTATCACCTACGTCCTGGTAAGTATAATGTACAGTACATCTCGTAGCATCTCGTAGTTAGTGTACACGTCATGGTTGCTGTACACGCTTTGGCTAGTGTGTATACTGTTTGCAGTGTGTATAAACTCTCTAACCAAGGTATGGAATCGGGCATAACCTTGAGGTGTATTACTATCCACTATAGTAAGTACGTATGCATTGAAACAGTGAAACGTCTTTATTAAACTTTATTGTAATGAGTGCAAGTATTGTCGTAACATAGTTGTTAAGTACAATATAGATAACTCAGTGAGAGCCAATGTTATGAATATTGCTCATTATTACACCCACAAGAAACTCCAATTTATTGTCTGTCAAATACTTTAACCTCTACGTCCGCATCTGAGTGCTCGCTTGGCTATTAATTCAGCCCTAACAAAAAACCTCTTTGTTAATTTTGCAGTATTAACTTGAATTATACCACCTAAACTATCTTTCCCTACTTGAATGACAGGCAGACTACGCCTGGTGGGCAGTCAGCGTCACCTTCGGCTGTGCTGGGATCCTAGGCAGTCTTTTAGTGCCCTTCCTTCCCGAAACCAACAAGAGACCGCTGCCGGAGACTCTGCAGGACGTAGAAAACAGACAGTGCAAGTTCTTGTTCAGCAGACGGAAACAGTCACAGCGCCAGCGACAGGAAACAGCAGATTGCCACACCAACATGACGCCGCTCCTAGAGGCAGCGACAAGTGGCCTCAATACACCTGAGTCCCCACACAGCCAGAAAGACCAGCAACAAGTCCAAAGTACAGATAGTGTTGGCATTGAACACACACCAGGGAATGGCAATGCTAACAATAGTGTATTGTAACTGTAAGAATAATAGCCAATAGAATCTGTCCGAGAGTCCGATAGAACCGTCGCTACCATAGATCTAGCTGCTGTATGTAGACGTACTGTAGGTTAAAGACATTCATTCTTATTAATTTATATTTATATTTTCTTATAGCAGATCTTCATAGCAGATGTTCCAGTTATCAAAGAATTCTCCCAATGAAACACACCGTAATTAAAACTAACTCAGAGGAAAGTGTAGGATTAAAACTTAATAGTATTTGTTTGTTCTGTCAGTATTTCTTGTGGAGTAAAGAGACATGCTCATCACTACCTCTTAGTCAAGTGTAAAAACTCCAAAACACAGTCAATATTCAATGCACATCTTCACATATCATAATTACATATTTTTTTACTGTTGTGTGACACTCCTATGGCTCCAATGCATCTTGTCTAGAATATTATAATATAAGTATAGGCTCCTTTATTAATCAGGGATTATGGATAAAGAAAAAAGTAAAAATTAATATTTTTAATGGAAAAGATTAAATCTCGCATAATTTTTGTTTTTATTATTGTAAACTTAGTAAGCCAGCCTCGACCCGGTAGGCTAGTCACATTTCTTGCCTTTGTTATTATATGTAATACCTATCCTAGTGTTTACATGTTCTCCATGGTAGACCGCCAGCACACAAGTGTCGCCAACGACCCCGTGCTAAACTGTGGCATCCAGGAAAGTACATTTAAACATGCCTAATAAAGTAAAATTCTAGAAAATTATTCCAAATTACTATATACAGTATACACACTTTAGTTATAAACTGACAAGTCTTCTACCGGCACATGTAGAGTTGTTTATTTATTGTATTTACTTTTTCTTGTTTGCAAATTTGAAAGTAGGTTTCTTAGGCCTAACCATTCCCTATATATATATATATCACACTGTTAATATTGTGGTCGGTATTGCACTCGACTGCTCTTATTTCCTCCAACTGTAAAGTACCCTGAATGCGAACCAGTAACCCCTGGAACAAGGGGCGAGTGTTCTGTCTATTCCTACCGCCACACACAGTCAAATGGAAAAGATAGACACAACGGTATAAATGAGTATATATTTAGAGAGACATATATTATAATCAATATTATATATTTTAGATATCCGAGATATTTAGTTGGCTATTTTTTGAGGATTTAATATCTTTTAACTTATGATATTACCATTTGTTCAATATATATCTAGCCACATAGGAGAGGCTATACGGTCAGCCACTCGTGTTATTTGTTAACAGTATATAATTGTTACTTCTTATCTAATTCCGAGTTCAGCTAAATAAATGGCATTGTTTTATGCATCATGAAGAGCCTGTGGAGTGTTGTTGTTTTAGAGTCAGGTGCTACGAGGACCACTATAAAAATGCTATAACGCTAACCTTACCTAACATAGCTTCCCCAGGTAGCATTACGGAATTTAATTGTGTGAAATAAGCTGGGGTGCCCAATTTTTATATGATCCTACTTTTTTATTAACTCTTGGATGTACAGATCAAACAGTAAATGCAATGTTTACAGGGAAGCTGATGTATACGATCCACTCAAATTATAAACAAAACTCAGGGTAAGGGTTCTACAAACATTTTAAATTCAGACTGTGGCAGTATGTTATAAAATTGTCCTCCTTACAGATATTGGTCATGTACGAATAAGCTTACGACAGGGAGAGTCACTTTCGCAGGGATGTTATTCCCTTTGGACTTCATTCATCAAAAGACTTCACTCAGAATCATTCCTCTCCGGGAGATGTCATCATTCACCAAGGGACGTCACTTACCCCGGAAAGTCACTCACCAAACGACCTCACTCATCAAAGGAAGTGACTCAGTGGAAAGTCACTCATCAGGGGATATGACTCGCCACATACAGTACTCCCCTTATCTACTGTCTTATGTTATGTGTATAATCATCGTATTTTTTAAGTGAGACAACTGGAACTATTTATGTAGTCGGAAAATTGAGAAGGAACTTGTACTGTATAATCAAACGAATCTTTAAGAGTCACAGCTCTTTTGAAATGATACGTTATTTATTACATTTTTAATTTAACCTCTAAATAACGTGTAACATAATCTGCTGTATGTGAATATATAACAAGTGCCTGGTGCTTGTGTATGTTAATATAGTTATAGATTAATGTGAGAGCTGAGGCGTTATGTGATCATGTGGCAACGTAATGCGAGTAGAGGTGTGGTTGGTTATAACATACATTGTAGTAGTAGAGGTTACAAGTGAGGATAGGCCTACTGTAACATGATGTGGTAGTGCTGGGTTTAGTATGTGGAGGAGGGATATTCATAAAATCATGTTAAACAGTGCTGTAATAATATGTTAGTTAACTTGGGAGACAGTGAACCAACAGCCTGCTAATGGTGCTATATACAGTACGTAGGAATAGAAGAGGTGTTGACACCAATTTAAGTAATGTTAACTTTTTAATTATCTTTCCCAAGCACAAACTAATTAAATGAATCTTATTATGTTCAACGTGATAACAGTGCTTGTCTTCAGTTAAATTGTTATTGTTTTATGCCGTTATGTACTGTATGTATATTCATTACATAAATATTTTTGTAAGTATTTATAAATTAAACTAACAAATTGGTCGGCGACTTTTTAATGTGTTATCTTAAGGATTATAGTCAAAATACAAAATATACAAACACCATTTGTTTCATGTATCCTTAGGAGTGGTTATTGTCTGTATACATACAGTTCTTCTTGGTGGCAACACGTAAAAACATACATAACATACATCTTAAAAGCTGGTATTAGAATGTTGAAAGCAATGCTGCATGATGTATTTACGGAGCTAAGTTGTGTCCGGCCGAGGTGGTAGCCCTTACCTCCCTCCCTCTCTGTGTAGCCTCTACCTCCCTCCCTGTGTATAGTTTTACTTTAAGCCTCTTTGCCACTTATCGAGCCACTCAGGTGATCGGTCACGTCTCTGTTACGCACTGTTGGCAAGTACTGGGCATGCACTGGCTCCTTAATGTCTCTGAACCTGCTCCAGTGTTGGTCAAGTCTGGCCTTGAAACAGCATAGACGGATGCTACCTCCATCAGAGTGCAGGAGGACATGCTTGATTTTCGTGACTAAAGAATTCTTCAAGGTTTCTATCCCTCGTCTGGCAGCCAATATACAGCCGTGAGAAAAGGCTCGCATCATGCTTGAGAGAGGCCAGCTGCTCCTTTTCTTTGCTTCCTTTAATTGAGATGGAAACACTGAACACCTTCAGCTTGTTTCAATGAAGAAGAGCATCGACAGGCTTGGTTCCTTCCATCAGACATTCTCTGGCGAAGGTATGGAACAGGTCTTGGCCAATGCTCTTTGCATTTCTGACAATCTCAGCTGCAGGACTGGCGATCTCCTTGGTGTGAAGGGCTACCAGATCCAGGCTTTCCTCCTCAAAAAGGTTACCAAGCTTTTCTATCACACTGACAAGGGAGTGGACATCTTTGATGAATGAAGTTTGCACACTGGGAATCTGGTCATGATGGTGAGTGTCTCTGCCTGCTCCAGTACTGGTGCTCATCTTTGAACTCTTCTATCACTTTTGCAACTTCTGGACCAGAAACCATCTCCTTTGATACAGGCGTTGTTCTGTTCATGAGCCTGATCAATCGGGATTGATGAGAATATCTTCTTCGTCTTCTGCACCGTGAAGTTGCCTGTACAGTATTGAACTCACTGGCTACATCTGGGTTTTTTTTTTTTCAAGTTCTGCCATGTCTCTCAGGTGAACACGTCCCACCTTGCATAGTTAGTGTGGTCTAGGGCATTGAACCATGGGGCCAGTACCGTCAATACATCAAGGTACATGGTGAATGAGGATTGGTGCAGAGAATGCACATACACCAGTACCAACAGCTCTAGTTCTAGCAATGTTGCCCAGTGCTGGAACAAAGGGGTGCCATTACACAACACATTACGCTTCCAATATCTCCCCAGGCAGTAGTACCTCCCTGTTTGATAGCTGACTGCTACCTACTACATGTGGCTTTCATTGTCTTACTCTGGGTTAGCCCCTGCAGCCAAGATTAGGTTCTCCATTGTTCAAACTTATAGAAATATTTGGGTATACCTAATTCCATGCAAGTTAAAAAGTAGGTCAAGAGGCACTAATGTACTGTATCTTGAGTCAAAGGAAATCAATAGTAAATAATACATCGGCTACACGGTAAATTACTTTAATTTCTAGTCTTTACATAATGAAAGGCTTAAAGAAAGGGTTGAATTTACATACAAAAGTTAGAAGAAAGTATATTGCATATTATGAAATATGAAATAAATATATTTTCATTGCATATTATTACATGCTTCACACTTATGGAAAGGAAGTAAATATCAGTTTAGAGGAAGTAGAAATACAAGGTATCAGATCTAGTATGTTTGTACATGAAACTAATGGGAAACTGAAGTGAGTAACTTGGACCACAACAATATAACTGTCAAATGTTGTGTTATCTGGCATGAAACTGGCTATTACCTCTTTCAATAATTCATAGTAAGTAAATTTACTTATTTTTGTTTTTTTAACATAAAACTAGACAACAGTATTAACTCTGCCTCACATATACAAAGATGTTTCAAAGCACTAAATGAATCATACTAAAATTGCTTGGGACTCCTGGTTGAACACAACATTGTAGCAGTAATGCCTACATTACATCATATTATACAGTACTTAACACTCATATAACTGCATTATGTGCTACTATTGCTACCTAAGGTGACAGAGTCCCTCCAAAATGTTCTGTACTGTACATGACAAAAATATTTTCATATATATTTAGAATGGTTATTATTTTTGTATTTTCAGAATAACAATCACAAACCACAGTGTTTGTAATGATAGACCTTTCTCAGTTAAAATTTTTACATACAGTATGTTAGCCAGTCTTCCATTCCAATTAAAATGCCACGGAAATTATGATTACCAAATAAGACAAGGATTCACTCGTTTACTTTGTTACACATATATTTACAAAAATATAAAAAAAACAAGTGCTAAACCCTACAACACACAGCTAAACTTTGTGCAAAGGAACTAATGAGCCACAAACAGTGAGTACAACTTAAAGCTATTGAGTGTTTTATTCAATGTCACCGAGTTTCATACAGCTTATTCAATATCCCCCCCATGTTCATTGACCAAAAAATCATTTGTTTGTCTTCAAATTTTTTAATAAATTTTTTGCTATTTAGAAGAAATACAATGGGGAGAGTGAGAGGCAGGCCATGATACAGGGAAGAATACTGTTATTTGAAGTTTCATTATAATAGAGTATAGTCTGGGTTTAAGCGGTCAATTAAACCCTTGGAGGTCCGCGTATAATGCGAAACGCGTAAACAAAATAACAGAACATATGGGATTAATTGAAATAGAGACTGGGCCGACCCCCAGACTACCCTTTTTCCCACACAATACGTACGTTGTAGTAAATATAACATCTTAATTTTATGATGGTATGCACACACAATTAATATATAAGAGAAATATCAATAATATTAGGTTTTTTAACACTTACTTAAGTAGAAGAGATGGCTGGGCACACAGGGATGGGAGGCTGGTTCCGAGGCAGAGGGCAGATTATTGGCCCTCACCTGTATCACTATACACCACAGAGGCTAGCAGGGCCTCCTTGTCAAACCCCTCAAAGTCCATATCCTCACTATCACTGCCTTGGGTTGCCTGTGGTGAGTGGCGGGTGAAGAACTCGGTAACGTTTTGTTGGCTGGGCAAGCAAGGTTAAATAGACCAACCACAGCTCGCGGCGGAGGGGATGTGTGGGTGGTAAGGACACGTGGCCCAATCACAGTCCGAAACGTCATCGGCACGAGTCTGACGTCAGCGGTGACGTCAGAGCGACCTAGCGCGCAGCTTGCCCGCGCCGCTTCCTGTGTAAATTCAGGAATGTACCGCATAACTAATAATTGGCACGTCTGGACAGGTGCCGCGTAAATGACCAACCGCGTATAAAATATCCGCATAAACCGAGACTATACTGTACAGTACATTAGTTGAATCATTGATATAATTATTACTGGACTGTATTTTTCGGTTTTCCTATGACAAAACTTTAGAACAAAATTGCTACATAGAAATTGATACAGTATTCAGACAATGCATAGGAAGTAAATTTGATAATTTTAAGGCACAAAAAAGTGAGTTTTTCTTAGACAAAAACAAACTTAAAGATTAAAAAAAAAACTCCTTGACATTATGTGCAGAAAATTCTTTTAGTTTCTAAATTAATTTTTTTTTTTAAGTACAAAACAAACTTGCAAATCTCTAATAGGTAATAAAGTAGGGGTCAAGTATCTGCCGTACTGTTCATGATTTTTTATTTAAAAGAGTAAATTTCATTATATACAAATGCAAAATGGTCTTTTAAATCAAGTGTTTGCAACTGGTCTTACATTATTGTGTTCCTTAATTTGGTGAAAATGTTTCATATCTACTCTCAGGGGTTGAAAAGGAATCTGTGAAATGCACTTCAAAATTATTTAAAGAATTTGTCAAGCCATGTGAACTTGTTTACAATTTTAGATTATTTTCGTATTCAGTATTCCATACATCAAAATTCTGAGGCAATATTATTAAGAGGCTCATTGTATTACAAAAACATTTTTTTGCATTAGAAATAATTTTTTTATTATAAAAATTCATTATTAATCATATTATTCTAAAAGTTGTCTTGGCATGAGTCATATACCTTAGGGAAATGAGGCAAGCGGTAGAAGAGTGACATATGCGCCAAAACCGTGAGCAGAGATAATTGCAGTTAAAGTTGACTTATACTACTTTTTGCACATCACCATAACCCAATGCACAATTTTGATAATGTACGTGTCAAATGATAGTAAATTTAATGTAATTTTTGAATGTGTAAAGAAATTTGAAGTCATCAAGATCACAATACATACAGTAGTTATAAATTAGAGTATGACTTAGGAAGAAAGTCATCTTGAAACCTGCAATAAATGGTCATTAAACACGTTAATGAAATACAAGCCGAAGATAGGTGTACAGTATACTGTACGTTAGGGGGCAGGGAAAAAACACTTTTATTTGAGTTGCAGGCTGCACTTTTCAGGCATCGTTTGTATGGCTGTAACAAACACCTGTGCAAAATTTCTGCCATTTCATGCATACTTACCCTGCCGCATCGCGAACGACTTTTTGTCAACTTTTAGTGTACACCAAAAATTAGGTGTCATTCAATGTTTTCCAGGATAATGATAAATTTTACATGGGTGACATCGATTTAATTCACATGCTATTTTACAGGTACACCGTATAGAAAATCATTACAAGTTCATATTGAAATTCTTTTTTGTGCGGAACCTTGACATCATTTTCCTAGACAATAATCTTTGCCTGATATATCCATCTCTCGATTCGTATCCCGTCGCTTCAGTCATCACTTTTATGCCTCTCTCGACCGCCTGAGTGCTGTTTGGCCACTTGGGCACCACTAATGGTGTCTCAAGAACGTCATTAACCTGTAGATTTGACAGAGAAGCAATGTAAGGAGGCTCAGTCTTGAGTTCATTCCTCCAGTTAATCATGGAATGATAGTTTTTTGCTTGCCACTTTAGTTTCGGAGTCACCACCTTTCTCATGTTGACTACAGGAGGCACATCCTCATTCCCATCTCCATCTTTACCCTCCTCATCAGTATAGTTTAACAAATTCTCGTCAACAGCAGCATCAGAATCTTCCTCCTCCTCTTCAGATCTGCCAGTGCATTCTTCCTTTTGCTGATTCTCCTCTCTAATTTTTCTTATCATTGAGACAGCTTTTTCTCTAAGAGTCATGTCCTCATCTGCACACATACCAAGAAGAAGTTGATCTGTGTGGGCGAAGTATGCATTTCTCTGGACAGCCTTCTTCACTATAGTCTCCTCACTATTCAGGTGTTTCATATATAGCAGGGACTGGAATACGTTCCTTGAGCCGTGTGTTACGTAAGGGTGTATCTTGATGTAAAACCACATTGGAGCACTGAACTTTATTATTGTAATGACAATTCTTTTCAACTCATGGCTGGGTCTTGATGTTGCTACATACAGCCTGAGGATTCTACTCCATAAGGTGTTCCACCTTGACACACAGGGAGGACCTGGCTCAATAGCAGCCAAGTCATCTTCAACAACACCTGTGATAACTCCTTTACAAATCCTATACAGGTATTTCTGATCCCAGGACAGATCTTTCTCCACTTCATCATTAAACACAGGGAAATCAGGGAAACTGACTGGCTGGAAGGCGACAACTGGAAGCTCAGACAAAGACTCCTTGATCTGCTTTCCAATGGGACCACGCCAATGCTCAGAACCACTTGGTTTACCATCATAGTGATAAAAAATTGAGCGGAAAGGCAGCTCATTTCCGTGAAGCTGACATATGAAATAATGGAGCGGGTGACCAAGTAACATTTCAAGATGATGAATGACTCCATTTTCTGATCATACATTTACATTGGTTCCATCACAACCAACACACACAATGGGCTGCTGGGTTAGATTTTTCTCCACCAGAAACTCGTGAATAGTTTTGGCAATCTGCTTTCCATGTCCAGTCTTGGGAGTCACATGTGTGAGATATTCATTGCCAGGCTCAACCATGATGACATAATGATCTTTCACCATCATCCTCGAACTCCATTTCTCGGTCTTCTCATTCTTTATCATCACACGAGTGGCGGTCTTCTTACCATCAAAATAGTGACGTCAAATTATGAAAAAAAAGTTGATAAATACTGAACAGAACATTGCACCGCCACAGCGGCTGTTTGGCTAGTACTGTAGGTAAATTTAAAAATTTCAGTAGAAAATGTGGCAGACTAAACCTCGACATATCAGCTTCAAATTTGGCATGGAGTCTTAGATATGTATAAGGAACAATGCCTGAAGAGTGCAGCTTTGAGCAAAATTTCACTGCCCCCTACTATACGTATTAGGCAGCCGCACTTAGAGAGAGGCCCAATCTCCATCTTTATTGCTGATCATCCTTACATATGCTTCAACATGATTTCTTTTCTTCTTCAGTACATGTACTGTACCTCTTTCTTCCACTTAGAGGAGTCATGAAAACATTACCTCGATTACCCATGATTGCTAATGAAAAGACAACAAAAACTTAAGTTTTTCTGCATACCACTGCACAGACCCTTTCATCACAGGCCACACATTGGCTGTATGCCCGTCACGGCACTGCTCACCGCTGAGTGGCTATGTTCCATTGTTGATAAGCCAGTATTACCCCATCCGGTTAACCTATCGTGTAACGCTAGTGCCACACATTAGGGCAATGATCCTATAATTTTTCAAGGCATTTTTACCTATCCCATATGACATACTGTATGTACAGTTTCCCTCATTAATGTGTTTACCCAGGGGCTCATCAGGTTTTGTGCAGTGTGGCAGCGCTGTTTTTGTTTATAGGAAACTCGCGATAGTAAACACACTATAGAATCAAAGTAAAAAATATATTAAAACAAATATAGAGATGTAATGATTTATGTAATGTTTATATGTTTAATAAGAAATGCATTAAATGGACTGTTATTAAGATGGGATGTTTTGCCTGGTACAGTCATGGTGTTTGTGAATGATGAGCTATTAACACTCACTTGAGGCTTAAGTTTGTCTATTAATTTCCTCGTCTCCTATATTATGCAGATAACATTCATACTGTTCATGTTAAACTGTGACCATAGTGTGAACAAGAGGAGGTTTGAAGTTAATTGCAGTGATATACGCCATTGGTCACCACGATACAATGATTACACCAAAATGCTAGATCAGAAGAAATCCTCCCATTGTTGACTGTGATTAATGAATAAGAAATGTTGCATTGGCAAAGTTTAACATGAACAGTATGAATGTTATCTGCATAATATAGGAGACGAGGAAAATAATAGACAAACTTAAGCCTCAATTGAGTGTTAATAGTTCATCATTCACAAACACCATGGCTGTACGAGGCAAAACATCCCATCTTAATAACAGTCCATTTAATGCATTTCTTATTAAACATATAAACATTACATAAATCTTTACATTTATATATTTCTTGAAATATTTGTTTATTTTGATTCATTGCGAATTTCCTGTAAACAAATACAGCGCTGTCACACTGCACAAAACCTGACAATCCCCTGTAAATGCACTAGTGAAGGTGACAGTACCTTCTAAAATGTCTCTGGTTTTACAGAAGTTCTTCTGGCAACAGGTTAAAACAAATGTCTTTTTTTCCTTGGTTGGTCCAAAAAATCACTTTTCCACTGGGTGCCTCAAATGTTGGTTTTATAACTTTTTGAACACAAATGGTCTTTTTTTTTTTATCAAGTTTAAATAATTTGGATTAACTAAGTTCTGCATTCAATGGATGAAAACTTGGCTAAGACAGAATAGAAGTCTAAGTGTGATGAATTTTCTTGCAGTTGATTCATGACATCGATAAAAGTAAGTAAAAATGCTCGACAAGCTTGTTTATATTGTACCCCCAAACTAGAGAACTCCAGCATTGCCCATTTGGTTCTGTAAGATGTATAATAGCATGACAGCAGGTTATTACATAGAGTGGAAGTAAATAAATTAGTTAAACTTAATTCATTCACAGCATAGCTAGCTAAATTCATCTCATTGAAAAACTTGGAGGCAGATAAAACAAGACATTATGGGAAGACCCAGAAGTGTAACAAAGTAAATTGCACTGTCTTTACTTGTAATTGTTTAGTTATCAGATATTACACTTCATTAATAAAAATTAATTTAATTTTCACATGTACATGAGAGGTGTCACCCTTTTACACTAATAGCATTTTTCACTGCATTAGAGAGTACAAGTATCCTCCTCCTCCTATATTAACACACATGGAAATTCCAATATCACATAATGTTCACGTGCAGATCAAGTGTCAATGCTGATCGCACAATCATGTAGAGGATATAGACACGCATGCCAAAGGATCATCACTACCAATGGAGTCCCAGTCATCGGTGTCAGATTCTGATGACACGTTGTCTTCGCCTCCTGCACCAATCATGGCCACTCGTGCATAGTCGTCCGTATCGATGCTTTTGCAGAAGTAAATTGCATATTTTAATTTTTCTCGCAGAACGGCCTGTAAAGAAAAGGGGGAAAAAATAATGGTTATAAAATGTGAGATCAGGGTAGTAAAGTGCTAGAGAGCTTGACCGGTAACTGGTCGTCCCGTACATGTATGGGAAAAATGTAATTTGCTTTCCTGGTCGTCTCATACATACAGCATACGGTCTAAAATTTAAAAAACCTAAAAAAAGTTGTAGGTAACAGTTGTTAGACCCTTTTTTTTCCCTGATTAATTAATATACCTGTATACAATACTGTATATTACACGACTCACCTTGCAGGAGTAACGTGGCATCTTCAACAGGAAGAAACACGTGTATGATTCTGGCAGGAAATGATCTGGTGGAGTGTACTTATCCAGAACCTGTGCAATAAAAACATAAAACAATATAAGGTTAGTATCATATCAGAGCTTCAGATACTGTAAAATTTAAAATTTGGGATCTCAGTTTTACTTACTGTATTGTACATTCATGGAGAAGTTTGGCTTAATCATTTAGTTTCAGTTCCATTATTCTTATATTATTCATGACATTAGTGAAGCCTTTTTCTGTAAACAGAAACTAGTACAGTATGACAAACTTAAGGTACCTTGTAATTTATCATTTGTCAACAGAAAGTTGTGACGTACTTACCTGGAATACAAAATCTCGTCCCCGGAAATCAGCAATAGTTCGAGGCAAACGTGTTCTACCCCATACAAAACGAAGAAACAGTGACCTTTCTGCAGTGCTGAATTCTTCCATTACCTCCCAGAACCACAGGACTAGAGGTGCTGTTCCATCAACACCTAAGGAAATAATTAAATTGTATGTATACCTGAGTCTTTGACCTAGTGGTGGGCTGGTTCTTTTCCAGAGTTGGGTATTAGAGGCCTCTACATCCAATAGTTCATTCCCAACTTTTTCTACTCCCTCTGATGAGAAAAGGTTTGGGGCATCCATTCTCATTAACTTCATCTCTTGCCCTTAAAAAACCATGGAAAGACATGGCAAAAATATGCTATTGCCAGCAAAAGCTTGGTGAAAATTTAATGAAATAGAAATTCTGACACTAACGACAAAGAAACTGAATTTGTTTTACCTTTATATGTAGCAACACTCTTGAGGAGATTTAAGGGAATGTCAGGTGAGCCACACACCATTGTCTCTAGTTCATATGGTGTGAACAGTGACAGCAATGGCACAGGAATGACCCTAGCCATGCCTGCCCTCACAGCTGACACTTGGGCATCAAATTCATGTAATCTGCAACACAAAATAACAAAGAATTGATTAATACCATAACTTGTTTCAATTTATGTTAACTGATGATTTATTACCATCATTTAAAACCTTATCTTATTTTCACTTAACACCCAATTCTTTCCACCCAACAAATTCACCAATAAAATTACTTTCTCTTGCTAATTCTACATGATGACTTGTTAACAGAAGATTACAGTGTTTTACCGGTAATTGAGAGCCAGACGAACATATTCATGTCTAGTGGACAATGTAATCCTTGTGTGTCGAGTAGAAAGTTGCACATCATGACCGGCAGCTGAAGTGGTCGTGAAAGGTAAGGCCATGCTGCAGAAGTCCTTGTCATCACCTTCCATCTGCTGAACACACATCAGCCCCGGGACATAGTGGCGATCAACCTACAGGTAAGCGTCAGTGAGACAGTTAGGGAAAACAAAGAAGAATAACAAAAACCATAAATTACTTCCTATCTTACCATATAAATGTATTCAAATATCCATGCAGCATAGTCTCTTGCAGCCTTTCTTGCCAGGTTCTTACCATATCTCAGATAATTTCTTACAACCTCTCCCCATATCATTCCTGGCCTACCCTTGGCTCTATTCCCCTCCATATTCAAGCTCACGCATCTCAACCTACCCCTACAGGAAACCTTGCCAATGTGACTTTTGATCAGGTGGCAGCTGATTGGATAGCTTTTGTTAATACAGCACTATGAATGCAGAAAAAAGATTCATATTTACTAATATGTATACTGTTAAGTGTAAACTAAATACCAAGGAAGAATTTGTTAAATGCTAAATAAAACAAAATCTACACATCTTTTGTCACTGCATAAAGGACTTGCCTCTGTTATATCAGCTGGAGTTAAACACATCCCTGCCAGCTGCTTCCACACTGGTTCAGCCAAGTTGAGACTTAATGGACTGCCTGTCCTTATGGCTATCCCCATCAACACACCTGAGAAAATATATACTGATATAATAAACAGAGAGTAAAGTTCTGGGTGTATGCACTACAGTAAGTGGCTGTTCAGAATTCACAAATTAGACACCAACCAGTAGTATCATGCACTAACAGCCATTGTGGGGTTAATGGTAACTGATAGAGAGCAGATAAGGGGCTCTTTCTGTGGGTTACAAGATTCATATTATTTGTTCAACTTGATGGCATATAGATATTACTTACCAAGGAATGTAAACATGTTCAGGTTGTGAGATGAATTGGCCTGTGGGTTCAAAAGGAAGCAGTCTCGTGAAGTTCCAGCTTCATCTCTGCCATTGGGTGTAGGGATGAGGAGTGGCAATGATCCATTCATAAGCTCATCACACATCTCTGCCACACTCTCACTGTACCCACCACCACAGTCATCAACACTCTCACCTAGAAAAAGAATTAATTTATCATAACTGTTTTATTAATACTGTACTATGAACTATTCTGATCCAATACATGGCTGACTGTTGCATTCAGGGGCAGCCTGATGAAAATGATGTGGCATTCAGAGGACAACAGTAACGTAACACAGTCTAATAATATAGCAAATATATAATCTGATAATACAACAAAATAGAAGTTATACACAATGTTTCTTACCCACAAACTTGACTTTCCACACACGATGGGGCAGGAACAGAGCATCTGGTGTTAAAAGTGACATCTTGGCCACCATCTGACCAAACACAGACTTCATACCATCTGGACCAGCCAAACCTCCCCGGGACCTCGACCGTTTAACACTGATGCGGTTTAGTTCCACGATGGGTCCATGCTGGCGGTCTCTCACCATCGTGGCTTGTACAACCTAAAGGCAACACACTTCATTTAGAGGGAGAAGATATATTCATAAAGTAGTTAGTTGTACTGTATTACACGAAGCAGTGAAATGATAAATTGTATCTTATTTCTTAGATGACAAAATTGTTTCCTCTAATTACTGAATTACAAGACAAGTAGTGTGTAGTAATGAAATAGAGAATCAAGTCTTCCCACCTTCTTAAAGGCGGTCTCCTTTGCTGTGGACACAACAATAGCTCGTAGTCTGGCTAACATTGGTTCATCTCCTTCTTCTTCCGGTGATGTACAAAGGTCAAACATTGAAATACTCTGACAAACCAGATCAGAGAAATGATGTAGAAGAACCTAGAAATACAAGGAAGACAATATTATATAAAAACCCACGATCAACGTGACGAGTAGAAGAATATAGAGCAGTACTATATACAGACACAGAATAGGAGTGCAACTGTTCATACCAATCTGTTCCTCAGTGCATGTAATGGGATCTCCTTCAGCAAATCATATTCCATGGGCACCTCAGATGGAAGGCGTCCTGTACTCACTGCCCGACTGGTGCTCCACGCCAGAGTGTGTGCTGATCCACAAGCCACTCGATTGATTTTCTTACCCTGTAATTGCATTTCCATATCATAATTAAAATTTTATATTTGTCCTCAAAGCAATTTTCTTATTCACCTCAGTGTAAGTCCCTCAACTGATCTTGGTATAATCTGTCTCAACATAAAACCATGCTTTTTTTATTTTAAATGAAAACCTTGTGCTGTGTCACATGTTATATTTAATCCAAAGATAGTTCTTACTTAGTAAATTATAATGGTCTATACACCATACCTGTAATGCCATAACTAATCGTGGTCTTTGGATGGCGTTTGTGGTACTGTCACCTAACTGTCCCTCATCATTGTCTCCCCAAGTGTACACTTCACCCTCACTTGTACAGCACACACAGTGAAGTGAGCCTGAGGAAAAAACAAAAACACTGTATAATCATTTTCAGATTTTTTTCATATACAGTATTATCGAAATAATTAACATTTAAATATACTAAATGTATTTTTTCTGTAGCCAAGATACACACTATTACACAGAACCATATCAAAACACACCTGTCGCAATACTGATGACTTTCTTGCCCTGCAAGGCTGTAACCTTACGAGGTCGTCTAACATGATCATCTGTGCCATGACCCAAGCGATGGTAATCACCTTTGCCCCAGGTGTACACTGTACCTGAGCGAGCCAGAGCCACAGAAAACTGGGATCCACACTCAACCTGTTAAAGAGATGTACCAATATCAGGTGTAAGAAGACAGATAGCAAGAATAACGCGACTCACACGGAGTGAACCACAAACATATGAAAACAAAATAATGAGACAAGCACTGGGTTATCAAAAGCAACACATGTACTGTACTGTACCATACTGTACTGTCATGTTCTTCATTTTCCACTTGTAACTTTTTAATCATATTCACAGGAATCCCACTAAAAGGCATTCAGAACCATCTTGTCTACTGACCTTTATAATTCCCTGACTTGCCAGTCCATCAATCCTCATCGGAACCTTGCATCCATCTGAGCCGCCACGACCCAGTTTTCCATAGTCACCATCGCCCCATGACCATACATTATCATCATCAGTAATGCACAAGGTCTGGGCATCTCCAGATCCACAAGCCACATCTACTACTCTGTAGCCAACTAAAGCCTCCACTAGTTTTGGTCTAAACTGGTCCTGAAAGAAGAATTATTTATAGACAGTGTTCAAGATCCTATTTTTACAACATCCAATAAAATCAGTTGCTATAAAACTTCCTGAAGTTGTATTATTCCCCACTCTACTTCAGTTGATTCTACTCAATATTTAATTATCGGATTTTGCAAATTCCACCTACATCATTTTTATTTAAACTCTACATTAGGTTCAAAAGAAGCTCTTCATAATACCAGATACAAGAAAAAGCATTAGAGTTGTACAATATTTCCATCTTTTGTCTCTTGGTTTTCTCACTGTGTACAGACACATTTAGATATTAACTCAAGTCAAGTTCATGAAAAATATAAACAGGTGTAAAAATTAGTTGAATTCTCTCGGCAACTGATTCGAAATAATAACTAGAAAATATTCCTGATTCACTCGAAACAAATTGGGGTAAAAGTCTGTACTTTTTGTTTCTGACTGAATTATTTAAACACATTAAGTAGTTTTAGAAATGTTAACCTACCATTTTGCTATCATATTAGTACTGATGGTGTTAAAAATTGTGATTCTCAGTCTAAGGAATCAATAACCAAGTGACGTAGGTATATATGCTATCCCCATGTACAGAAGACACGTTACATAATGAGAAAGAAACACTTACTTCAGAGTCGCCATGGCCGAGTCTGCCATAGCGACCTTTACCCCATGTGTACAGTTCTCCCGAGGATGTGATGGCAGCAGAGTGAGCTCCACCACATGCTATTTCCATCACTCCTTTCCCTTGTAGTGTCTCTATTAGCCGAGGACGATCATAGGGGCTGAAAACATGAGTGACTGATAAAACAAAATAATTCACAACTTATTTACTAAACTAAATAACTTAAAATTCAATTACTCAATATAACACAATGTAAAAATAGGATACAGATGTTAACAAAGATACATAACCAAGGCTCACCTCTTGTTACCATGACCTAGTTTACCGTCATCACCTTCACCCCAAGAATAAACGTCTCCATCAGCAGTAAGAGCAAGGCAGTGCTTCCCACCAGAGTTGACAGCCACTTTCCGGATAACAATGTGTTGGATTGACTCCAGAAGCGTGGGGGTCGAGACCGATTCTACTCCACCAATACCTAGTCGTCCCCCTGCTCCATATCCAGTGGCATATACCTAATTCGTCACACATTAAATTAATTACAATAGACGAATAAGAGCTGTAGTAATCTATAATATAAACCCATTCTTGATAATCTAGATATGCTAAATTTAAGGTCTCTTTCATAAACAATTCTTTCTACTTTATGTGATCTAACATTCCTCTATAATACATTACTAATACTGTATTTTCATGGATCTAAACACTAATACAGTAATTCTTTTTGATACAGTACTAAAAGATTATAGCATGCCCTCTGTAATCCAGATCTACTGAAATCAACAATGAACAGGATTTGTCAAGTTTTATAACACAGTCACATTACTGGATGACTGAGGTTCTACAGTAATCTCTGGTTCTGTTCATATTTAAAATAAACCAAGAATAACCCAGTTCACAGTATATAATTATGAGAGTAGTTATATCAAAATTATTTATACAAACCTTTCCATCAGCAGTAACAGCAAAGAGTGTCTGTTCTCCACCAATGAGCTGTACTGGTCTCAGAGCTGTCAAGGTATCACAAGGAGTTGGCAGCTTAACTTTGGCACCTTCAACTCCACCTAACTGACCACGGTGGTTGTGTCCCCACCCATAGATGCTGCCACTTCCTCCCCATGATAGGGTCCAATCTTCAGGGCGTCTGTAAAGTGCAGAACAGTCAATCTCTTGAACTGAATATCAAACAACAAATAAATTACTTAAATATGGAACACAGTATGGATGGTCTGAGGGCCACATGTGTGACCCTTAAACCTTTCAGTAAAAGGCTGCTTAACTGTATCAGTGGTTTTCCGTAAGAAAATAAAATTAAATTGAGGGCTCACTGTACTTCAAATAGGATTCTTTTCATAACACTTAATTTCCTGAGTCTTTTATGATTAGTCATGTTTAGAATACGTACCATATTAATATGAACTCCTGCACTCCAGTTATATTTTTCAGGTTAAATTTTGTCGAGACTACTTTCTAGCTGCTAGTATAACATATATCGTAGATATACTGGATATATTACAGGTGAAAATCAGCAAAATTTATAAAAAAAAATGCAGTTATGTTAAGTAAATGCTATCACAAAACAGAAAGAGCAACACAAAGACATTCATCAGAAATAATGGTACAGGTACTAAATTATTTCAAAGTTCATTGAATAACACTAATTACTAATATTTTAAAATTCTGAACCCAGTCCTTAACCAGCACGTAAAGAATACCTTTGTATAAATTTTGAACAAAATCCACATTTTGACATCATATGCTGACAATGGGTAAAGGTTCAGTTATCATGTTCACAATAAAACGCTTTTCTCTGGAACTAAAAACTAACATGTCTAAAGCGTAAAGATACAGTAGTCTATATTACCAAGAAAATGTATAAAAGGGCAACTTAAAACTTACAGGCACAATGTAATTGACATTTTAAATATTCTGTGTGTACCGTACCTGTACTGCATACACTGTACCTGCTAAACCACAGTAGTAGTTGTTCATCATGTTGATGTAGGAACTGATTCTGATCTTCTTGTTCAAGAGACAACACTTCCCCTTCACCAAGCATCTCACACAGTTTCTTTCTTACCTGTTCAACATTAGATTCTCATGTATTCAATTTTAGCTTTAAAATGGATTTATAAATTTTGGCAAACTATTTAAATTCTTTACAGAAATATTTTATCATGAAATATTGTATCAGTTTCATTTTATTTTCTAAGGATTATATATATGTATAATATATATACCAATTTTGTACTACATACATCGGTGCAAAATCCAGATGGCAGAGGTGTGCGTTCAATGAGTGATTTCAGGACTCTGCAAGCAACACAATATCGTCTAAACCAAGCCCACTTGTGTGCTTCACCAGAACCAACACCATTATCTAACTCCAGGTCACAGGCAAGTCCAACAAGTACCTGTAATAAGGAAATTGTTGAAGTGGATGATCATGTTATTTTTTTTCATTGTTAACCTACTTTTCACTTGTAAGTCTTCACATTACAGTAAAGTCTCACAGTACACGTATCCAAAGTAAGGGACCCTGCTTATACGTGTCTGACCCCCTGAACTGCCCTTCTGCTTGGGTCTTGCTCCCAAGTTAGCGGACCCACCCAGCATCTCTCGTTACCTCAGCGTGTTTATCACTTGTCCGTGCTCGTCTGATAAATAAAATAGTATAAAAAATAAAATCATTACAATATCTGGTGTGGCTTAGAAATAAAGAAAATATAATATAAAACTATAAAATAAAATAAATAAAGAGCCTGGGAGTGCATTTGTGGACCCTAAATTACAAGTTGACAAATATAGTACAGTATCTATAACATAACTTTGGTGTCCTCTCTCTCACATTGGTACTGTAAACATCTCCCAGGCATTTGCACTGGTAAAGTTTTCCCCTACCGGTGAATTTTACTGCAATGATGGTAAGAGAGTAAAGAAAAAGTGCATACTGTGAGAACTTTTGGACTTACTTAGGAGTGGCGCATCAAATTTTGAAGTTGCGCATCGGTTACCTTCATACAAAAAAGGTGTTTTACAAACTGCATACATACAGGGGGGCCAGAATATATACACAAATTCACACTTATGTGGGGAACCCAGGAACATAACCCTTGCATACTCTGAGACTCTACTGTATATACAAAAGCAAAAATCAGAGTAAACCAGACTTCAATTCCTATCTATCATTTTAACAACCAAAGCAGATGTGTTCTGTTATGGTGTTCCCCTTCCACAGCAAGGGCCAAAGATACCTATCTAGTTAATACCTGTTGCTAGTATCACTCAAGTGACAAATACAATTCCTTAAACAGATATGAGGCACAAGCACCATTCTCAGTTTTTGTCAGGAAATGCAATCAAAGTTTGCAACATTCAGAAATTGATAACCCGGTAAGTATTCTAGCTAGAATGTTGCAGTTTGTTTTAAAATGAAGCTGAATGTTTGCAAATTATGCAAATAATTTTTTGAAACGATACTGTTAACCTAACCTTTGATAGAGATGCGGACCAGAGTTAGGTTTTTGTCTATGGACTTTCAACCATACGGTCAGTGGCGTTTTTGCACTTCATCCATCAATTCATGAAAATAGGGTGTTTGAAAAACAGTTTCCAGGTATAAACATGATTGTGGACTGGGTGGCTCAAGTGCTAGTTTCTTCAGGCAATGCCTCATACGATAATGGGATCAAACTGTGGTAATGGGAGTAAAGTGTTATTCCGATTCTCCACAGCTTATGCGCCCAACTAGAGTTCTACAAAGATGAGAAGTTACATGGCTTGACATGTCAATCTTCACACTGCTTCTCACAAACCAATACAAACGATGAAATCAATGATAAAGGAAGAACGGTTACTAGGAGATCAATCAGTTCTTTTCTGACAGAAAAGCATTCAAGCGAGATTAGGATCAATACCATTATAAAATAGAGATTATAAAATACTGTAAAGAGGAAATATTCATAATTTACCTTGAAGAACTGGGAATGCATCAGGTGTTTTCCTCCACGAACAAGAGGATCTTCATATTCAGCCTGACGGAGAAGAGCTTCTGGCAACCCCTTCAGCAGACTGACAAGTGGCATCTCAGGGGAAGTTTTAACCTCTACTGATGGCTTTACGAAACTGCCGGACGACTCCAAGCTCTCTGTACTTCCACGTAATGAAGGAGGAGCAGGAGGAGCAAGGGACTGGGGAGCTGAGGTCGGCACACTTGAAACAGATGAAGACTGGGGGACTGGAGATATGGGTCGAGATGGAGCAGGAGTAGAGCTTGAGGAATATGATGCTGAGAGAAGAGCTCGAATATTGAGGCCAGATCCCAGGTCAGTGGTGACAATCTTTCGAAGAGTTTTGAGACCCCACATGCGCTGACAAGGTGCTGTAAAATACCAAGTGTTTCATAATGGAATAATATAACATTGGTGCTACTTAAGTATTTTTCTGTGCAATGAAAGCAATAAATAGTTAATGTAGATATTCATACTAACCACTTAACTTATTCAAGAGACAAAGCTAAAAAATATATACAGTATTACCCCGCTTAACGCGTTTTTTTTTACACGTTTCCACGTTTACGCGGTACCCTGCCAGACCCGGAATGCTCACCTTACGCGGTGCATGTACTCTTTTACGCGGAGAGCGGCGCGGGCAGGGTGCGCACAAGGTCGCCCAGTCATCAAAACATTACCGAGTTCTTCACCCGCCACCCACCACAGCCGGCCCAAGTCAGTGATAGTGAGGATATGGACTTATATGGACTTTGAGGGGTTTGACAAAGAGGCCCTGCAAGCCTCTGTGGTGGATAGTGATACAATTGATACAAGTGATACAGGTGAGGGCCAATAATCTGCCCTCTGCCTCGGAACCAACCCCCCCATCCCCATGTGTCCAGCCATCTTTTCTACTAATGTAAGTGTTAAAAAACCTAATATTATTGATATTTCTCTTAATTATTAATTGTGTGTGCATACCATCATAAAATCAAGAAGTTATTTTTACTACAACGTAGGTATTGTGTCTGAAAAAGTGGAGTTTGATGGTCGGCCCGGTCTCTATTTCAATTAATCCCATATGTTATGTTGTTCACTTTACGCGTTTCTCGCTTTACGCGGGCCTCCGTGGGTTCAATTGACCGCGTAAAGCGAGGGTTCACTGTATAAAGTAAATAAACTTCATCTACTGTTTTACTCCAAAGCAAATATAATTTCAATTATACATTTTTTGTATCTACAAATTACAAAAAAGCAAGAACATATATTAAAAAATCATATATTTTTTTACCATACAGTATAAATTACCTAGAGATGATAGTTGTGCACACAAGGCCAGAGATGCAGCCAGACGTGACAGAATGGCAGTCTGGGTACATAAAGGTAAGAGAGAATCCAGAAGACACATGGGAAGGTCCACTAAGGGGCGAGACAGGAGTCGGCGGTCGCTGTGTAGGTCTCGTGGAGTCGCACACGGCATGAGGGGGAAAACCGTCAAGCGCCAACCCCAGCCATTTACGGAGCCATCACTGGTGAACTTCCACCTCAGTTCGTCACCTGAAGATAAAATATTAATATCAACATCAAACTGGTCCCAACCATTTAAATTTCTTGAGAGATATTTCATTTCATGAACTTACCACCTAATTCTTTGATGATGATTGAAAGTAATAAGTTTATTTACATTTTTTTTATATTCTCTATAAAAATATATTTACAGACTCAAGTTTTGCAAAATAACGTTTTCTTCTTCTTTTTCACCTTCAAACATGTAAAACACAGCTCTCATATCATTGACAATATTTTCTGATAGTTTCAAATTTAAAAAATAAATAAATAAATTATTGCCAATTTTGCTAATTTTTCCAGACAATAAGGCAAAAGAAAATGAGGCAGACATCACCACAGAGACAGAGCAAATGCCTAATGTTTTAGGACATTACTGTACTGGTAGATGTAAAATCAAGGATCAATCTTAACATGACAAAGTAAAATCAAGAAGAAGCTGATACTAACCCATATTTAGTACCCAGTATATGATATAAGAAAATACATACCAGCAATACGAACTTCAGTTGACCAATCAGACCATTCCCTTCCTGACCGAGTACAGATGATCTTGCTAGCCCCGTCCATGATGGTCAGGGGATCATGTTTTCTCTCCGTTGAACACTGACGATCAAATTCAACTCTCAAAGCTTCAGCACCTAATACAAAAAGATAAAAATTTCACAATTGTATATACAAAAAGATTTCTCACTTTCATTATGTAACTTAAATATTCCTTACTGGATACATGAAAAAATCACAAATTGCCTTCATAAATGCTGACTGTACTATAATGTATATACAATAACTCATAGTAATTGTCACCTACCAGGAATTTTGACCACCCCAGTGAGTGTGACATCATCTGTGTATGGATGTGAGCTCTCTTGGACGACAGGTTGAGGCACTGAGCGCATAGCTTCTGTATCAGATGCCGCATCTTCGAGCTCTGTTACACACAGCTCGGTCAGCATCCCCGCCACGACAGAATTTTCCCGAGCCAAGCCTGGAAAAATCACACGACAGATTATGACAACAAACTACATTTACTTATCATTCATACAGTACTGTACAGTACAGGTTGAGGCTCCCATATCCAGCAACCATGGGACCAGCTCCGAGCCGGATGAAGGAAATTACCATTATTTAGAAGGCCCTATTTCTTATGTAAATTACAGTCTCTCCTCGACTTATGAGGGGTTCCATCCCGACGACTAGGTCGAAAAGGCGAAAATAATACATAGAAATTCTAAAATGGGTCTCTTTTTCTTCTCAGTACCACAAGAATTCTCACTTTTACGCTTGCCAGCCATTTTAAATGGAATTACAAAAGAAAATTTTGTCAGTACACAGAGCGATCACTAACGTCGGGACTTGAAAATATGTAATGTAATAAATGTTTTACATGACCATGGCCGGGTTGTCGAAAGTCGAAGTCGAATATGTCGAAAGTCGAGGAGAGACTGTACAGTACTTGTAACAAGTTACCAATACACTGTATACCTATACCAGTATATAACACACTGTATTTTATATAATTTCCAAAATATTAGCGGCCAGCCAGCGAACTATAAGAAACTGCTGCTTGATGAGAGGTTTGCCGGGTAGAATTTCTGAAAACAATGCCATTTTTGGGGAGTTGTAGTATGTTAGAATGCTGGATATGGAAGCTTCAACCTGTAGTATATATCTATGCACAAAGATATTCACACAACAACACATACATGTATATTTATCTATCTATCTATCTATATTTACTGTACTATACAGTATACCATTAAGATGGCAGATGATGCCAAGAAAACTCCACTGAAATATACTCAATATTCTCTACCAGTTATAAATTACTATGCAATATGATCACTAATTTCACCTGTCAAGACTTTTGTGATGGCAGCAGAAGCTCGAGGTCCAGCTCGTCCAGCAACAGCCAACTTCAGAAGGTCAACCAGCACTCGAGCATCATCTTCAGTAAGTTTCCTTGTGAACTCATCCAGTCCATTAGAACCAATATCATCCTCATGAGCATCTACTTCCTCCGACACCTGCAATGGTTTATTAACATACAAAAAACTGCCTCTACCATTCATTTATTATTATTATTAGTATTATTATCAAGGAAGAAGCCATTGAAGGCCAGAGCACCGAGCTGTTTTATCAGTTCTACTAGATATATATGCTGAAAATCTAATGTCCTATTACTATTTCCCATAATTCATAGGGGTAGTAATTTCTAGATGAGGAGGATAAACCTATCCTGGGGCACTGATGGGGCGATGGGCTGGCCCAGTGAAATCACACCAGATAATGCCCCATCAACCTTGCCTGTACCCAGATGTAAACCTGTGTCTCTTGGGTTGGCAAGTGTACAGTCAATGAACTATACTAATGCCTCATCGAAAAGTAGGTCCTGTAAAGTACTGTACTGTACAGTAAACATTAAGTAAACATTGCCCTAACAACCACCTTCAGGCATGTAAGATGCTGTTAAATAATACTCAACTACAGATATATATTTTTAGGAACAATTACAGACAGATGGAGTCTTGTATTATATCCCCTCTGCCAGAGATCATTAATGAGGAGGGACAGATGAAAATCAAATGACACTTTGTCTGCTATAATAATAATAATAAAATTAATGCAAGTAATATTCAAATCAATTTAATGAGTATATTACCACATCAGCTTTTGTTGTGAGTGTAGCTGCCAGAATGCTCATCGCAGAATGTGAGAGACGGGATGCCCTCGAGGACAAGGACCCGGTGGAGGGAACTGATGCCAACTGAAGCAGCACACTCTCCTCACTGTCTGGACTCGTGCCACAGCTCTGTACGAGTCAATTCAATAATACAAAATTAATACCGTATGTAAGTTTTTATCTGTAATGTATATCCATTTTATCTTTCAGTCTTGCAAGCCTTTCCCTGCACCGATGCTGAAAATAAAGCAAAATTATTCTGCTTATGAAAACTTTCACTAGTTCTAACTAACTTCCATAACAGATGTGTTCTATTATAAAACTGTATAACAAAGTACTGGTCATTAAAACACCCATGAGGAAATTCTTGAGATCTTTTAGTTTATGATAAATAATACATACAAAACTAAAAAGAGGACATATAGCTCACAAGTGGAGAATGGTTGACAATCTCCCCACTCAGCCTGGGAATTATATTTGGAGATCATTTTAAATAATTTGCTCTAGAACATAGCCAGTTTTTGGAGCATTCTGGATACTGGGAGGCTAGATAAATGGTCCCATACCTGTATGTACCTGTACCTTTATTTCAGTAGAATTAAAATAACAATTAGATACATAAAGTACAACCACAGTAGAGGAATAAAGGATAAAAAAAATTATCAGCTTCATATCAGGTCTGCAGTCTCCAGGGACTACTGTGGAAATCAAGGGTTTACTGTAAGCCTTAGAATTAGCCCATCAAAATTTACCAAAGCTGTAGGAACTGCAGCAGCCTCCAAGGCAGAAGCAGGGGCCTCGCCACCACCCTCCGCTATTTCCCCACCATTGGGACTGGAGAGTGATGAAGAGGATGAGTCAGCTATGGCATCAGTCATGGATTCTGGAGTTGGAAGTCCCCCAATTTTGGGGAGAGGTTCACAACCTGAAAACAGAAAACAAACTAAATTAATACAAGTAGACTTCAAGGTTTTCATTTTGAACATTAATCTGAACCTTCATATATCTAAGTGATGACCTGAAGTCTTCCACAATTTTGTAACTTACTAATAAAGTCATCCTTGGTGTGGCTTAAAGCTGAAACTGTTGAGTCCAAAGCAGCAATCACACAATCCCTGGCAAACATCACTTGAAGAGCATTGAGGATGTGTTGGAGAGATGCTTGCCTGGCAGCTGATGACTCAAGCGTCAGTACCACCCGTGACAGAGAGGGGTTGAGCGGTATCCCTCCAGCATTACTGGATGACCCACAGTTTGCACTTGAGTCTCCTCCAAGGGGGTCTGTTACTCCTGCACCAAAGAAAATTTTAAACTTACTATACTTTGAATTAGACTACAGTACTTTCTATAAATGTAAGTAAAAGAAAATTTGACACATTCATCACCATCTCTGTTGGATTACATTAATCTGGCCCTCTGTCTCATTTACCACCACCTCTAATAGTTTATCCAAGTCTTCTTTCCTTCCCTTCTGAAATGTCTTCTTTTTTTTTATTAAAAACTTCATGAATAATTGAGACATTACAAGTCAAAAAGGGGCATTATTCCTTACAGAAACAGGTTGACAACTGCATGTTTCAAACTTGATTTAGTTTTTACACATTCAAACCTCTATAATAAATCACACAGTCAGTCTTATTAGTGCTCAGTAGTTACTGAGTGACAACAATGACACGACATCCTTACAGGATTTCTAAATCACCTGAGTGCCACAACTCATTCTAGAACTCACCCACAACTATCTTCACCAAACTCACCCTAATTTTACCAATCTAATTAAGATTCACCACAACACACTGTCCTTACTCAACACAAATCAGCGACTGTATAGACTTCATAAATTGAGAACAGAGACAAAACTACCAACATCTCACTTGATTTATCTCTTATGGGTATCATACTCTGGCAAAATTTAGTTAAAATTCAAGTAGCTACATATTCTCGTCTTGTTGAATGCAACCTAATGATAGGAAATATGGATGGACGGATGGATGGATGTACAGTACTTGGGTAATACTACAGTGAAACCTAAAAAATTCGGATACATCTAAAATTCGAATAGCATCTGATTAAAAATAGGTGCCAAAATTTTAGTTTAAGAATTTGAAAATATCGCCATAATAATTCAAGCTTTCAAATGCGATCATAATGCTGAGCACAACTGCCGGATCCTGGTTCCATGACTTGCTAGGTCACGCATTGTATCCAGTACAGTGAAGGTGGATGGAGACGGAGTGCTGTACAGTACAGTATTTGGAGACTGTACTGGAGACTAGCAGGATTACATGGAGACCACTGTAGCTATAATGTTCAAAATAAATTAGAATAAATGTTGTTGAATATAAATACAGTAATACTTTTAATTATTATACCTATTGCTTATTGACAGTCTTTAGATATGTAAATAATTTTTGTAGCATGTTTTGATACAACAAGTTGCTCTGGCGCTTCCATACATCTAAAATTCGAATTTATCTAAAATTCGTATACTTCATTGGCCCATGCAATTCAAATTTTCGAGGTTGCACTGAACTATGCCCAAATCATCAATTTGTCTTTTGGGGGGGGGGGGGGGCATGGCTGCTCCCATCATGAAGTAGAATCACACACACACACACACAAAATTGTACCTAACACATAAGCCCCAAGAGGATCCTTTGTGGTAGTAAACATGACAGGCTCGGTGGCAGCTGGTAGAGGTGGGTCAGGAGCCATCCATGCAACACTGTGAGAAGATCCACATGCAACACGCGCCACTTTTACTCCATCCAAGCCACACACCAGGGCAGGCCGGCGATTGACGATAGTTGTGCCATTACCCTGCTGCCCATGGTCATTATCACCCCATGCATATACCTATTAACATAAAAAACAGAAAAAGTTATTAAATCAATATCCATATTTTGTTTCTAGTTAGTGTGGCAGTATATTCAGGTTTGTAATTGTTAATATTGTACATGATGCTCCATTTATTGTCAGTAGAACCAAAGAAATTCAGAAATAAATTATCAGAAAAATTGGCACCCCTAAAAAAAAAAATAAAAATAAACTGGGCACTTGAGGAGAGCAGATGATGGGCTATTTTTTATGTTTTGCCTCCCACAGTCCTCACTTGGGTTAATGTGAGACAGTGCTGGCTGCAATACTGTAGATCTGTGCTACATAAAAATTGTGATGTAAATGCCTTGATCAACTACACCAGAATCTACACTACAAAAAATTGACGTATCATCAAGCAAGAGAAACAGCCATGTCTCTCCTTCCTTCAAGCATTTTGTTTGTTTACAAATTAAGTTAATTCATACCAAGTGGCCTTTTTTTTTTTATAATAAATATATGAAACCGATGACCCATTTAACCCTTTCACTACTGGATGCCATTTTTAATACTTTATTTGGCTAAGACCAGATAATTTTATTCAACACAGAGAGACCCTTCATGCCCAAGAGATTACAATACATAATATTTACCTGTCCTGCCTCTGTTACAGCCAGACAATGTAAAGCTCCAACAGCTACATGAATGACTTTTTTGCCTCGAAGTCCTTCCACCATCGTCGGTCGCCGTACGTGCTGGTCTGTGCCGTGGCCCAATCGGAAATAGTCTCCCTTACCCCAAGTCCACACCTGACAAAACAAATAATAATCTCATTCAATAAATAACTACATTAATTCACCTTATAACTGTATAAATATCATATATCATATCAACAGTGATTCAATGAAGTGAAAATGGGTCTCATAGGCCTCACTGTCCACTAGAGACATTGTGGATACAGCACACTGCATACCAAGCCTTCGGTACACAAGGGGGCAGCATGGCCGGTAATGCACTCAACCGCCGTGCTCATATATCAACAGTAATACGGTAATCATTATAAATACTAACCTGTCCACTTTTTGTAAGAGTAAGAGAAAACTGGGCACCACACTCTATCTGACACACACCAAGGCCGTTCAGTCTCTCAATGTTCTGTGGCAGTGCACATCCTTCTGATCCTCCTCGTCCTAATTTTCCAAAGTCGCCGTCACCCCACGAATAAACCATTCCTTCTGAGGTTAGGGAAAGTGTTTGTGCATCACGACTGCCACAAGCCACCTGTCGATTGATAGGAGTTAAGAGGGTAAGTGCTTCATTTGCAGAAATACGGGAAGCTTGACGTACAGTATCGTACAATAAAATTAAGGTTGGTATCACTTACATGAGAATTTGGGGAAAAAATATCAACATAGACCTGTCTGCATTACCTGCACAAATGAAGACAAAGACAACTCTATCTCTCTATTAAATCTAAGAACACCAAAAAATATTTCACATTTAATGCTAACCTGTACAACTCTTTGACCCAGTAGAGCTTTCACCAACTTTGGTTTGAGCTGTGTTGTGGTGTCACCAAGACCCAGGCGTCCATACTCTCCAAGGCCCCAGCAGTAAAGTTCACCACTGGAGGTAATAGCTGCGCTGTGCGAACTCCCACAGGCAATGTCTCTGATACGTTTTGACTTCAAAGATTCAACAAGTTTGGGTTTGTCATAACTTAAACGATTTCCATGGCCTAGTTTTCCATCTTCTCCTTCACCCCAAGAAAAGACCTAGTAAATGAATCAGAGATTATAAGCTGCTCAGAAATATACAAAGAGCAAACCTGGGCTAAGACCAAACATGAAGATTCATGAAGAAACAATATCCCACTACAGTATATGCAGTATACATTTGTTTAAGTGTACAGTATGTCATTACAATTCAACACAGAAACACATACTTTAGTTAACTTTAACTGTGCTACACTGAAAATAACCACAAAAGATTATATTACTATACCAGAGGCTGGGATAATAATTGATATTCAGTCAATATGACCAAGAACAGCTGACAAAGCTAAGAGAAGCTTGTTTCCAGTAGAGTCCAAGTACTAACAAGACCCAACATTGCTAACTTTGCTGATTGGATAAGAAGCGGTTTTCAAACCTGACAATCAACCATGGGATAATGAACTAATATTAAACTTAACTAACAACCATGGGATAATGAACTAATATTAAACTTAACTAACAACCATGGGATAATGAAGTAATATTAAACTTAACTAACAACCATGGGATAATGTAGTAATATTAAACTTAACTAACAACCATGGGATAATGAAGTAATATTAAACTTAACTAACAACCATGGGATAATGAAGTAATATTAAACTTAACTAACAACCATGGGATAATGAACTAATATTAAACTTAACTAACAACCATGGGATAATGTAGTAATATTAAACTTAACTAACAACCATGGGATAATGAACTAATATTAAACTTAACTAACAACCATGGGATAATGAAGTAATATTAAACTTAACTAACAACCATGGGATAATGAACTAATCTCAAACTTCACTAATACCCTCAGTGTCTATACCTCACCTTGCCATCTACAGTAAGTGCCATAGCATGTCGGCCACCAGAGTGGACAGCAACTTTCTTCACCACATACTGACTAAGCGCTGTTATCTGTCGTGGAACTGGAATGTTGCTACAATGACCAAGCCCCAGTCTTCCACCTGTGCCCTCTCCACATGCATACACCTGTGAAGACCAATTTAGTCCAATACACATTGCTTACTTGGTATACTAAGCTTTTCATCGTGATTCAATAATGTGTGGGATACCAGATGTGTTTTATCAGTACTGTATTAGTTAACAAAGCTCAATTAACATGCAGCCAGAGTTAATATATATGAAATTAGTGAATGGAATATGTACTGGGTATTTCAAAATTTTCTTCATGTGTTACTTGTGAGTCTTTGTCTGCCAATTGAATTCTGCTCCATCAAGTGCCCATAGGACTACTGTACTGTTATAATGCAAACATATATTTTCTGTGGGTATTACCAATCAATCAGAACCACCAGTGAATTAAGTGAGGGTAGTAGCCAACTGACCCAGACAGGTCCTTATGTCATATGCTTTAGAGATCCTTATTCAAAAAAGATAGTTTGAGGGTATGAGAGACCTGGTTTCTCCTAATAACAAATAGCTTAAATTCTGATTGATGTGTGTTGTGCCAACCCCAATAAAAAAAATATATAAAATCATGAATAAATAATAATATTAAATAATAAATAAATTACTGTGAGGAAAGAAATATATGCCTCACCTTGCCCTCCTGGGAAACGATGAATAGGGACTTGGATCCACCAGCAACATGGAGAGGGCGAAGGCTGCTTAGTGTTTCAGACAGTACTGGCATTTTGACCTTTGATCCCTTGAGACCCCCAAGCTGATCCTTGTCATTAAGGCCCCAGACAAGTACCTTAGGTTCTCCATCAAAGCTTATCACTGAGGTGAGGCTCTTTCTAGACATATCAGTAATGTCATCCTGGTAAAGAAAGAAAACACTTCGAATTAGATTACATAAAAACCCTGAACTACATGAACTGCAGGGTGTCTACTGGCCAGATAAAACAAAATTCCATGGCTTTTCCATGTGTAAATTTGAAAAATTCCAAGTATTTTAATTCGGTATTTATTACGACAGAATAACAAATTTAAAGGTCTTCAATAATATGTATATACAGTACTATTGAAAAATTTAAAGATGATATAGATGATATTAATCAAGAAATTAAAGACCCTTTTGTGATCCACCCCTAGCCTAGTGATGAACATCGGCAAAGACCTTGACAACCCCCACCCACCTCCATATTTTTCTCCTCGAATTTGTGCGGAAAATCACATTCCTGATCCACCTATATGACTTATGATTAATATATGGAATAATCCACTTAAATAAAGTCACTTAATTATAAGAACAATTCATCTCAGACAATACTCACTGCAGAATTAGTAAGTATATTTGGCTATTTGATCGTTAACATGAAATATGATAGGTACAAAAATTATTCAGTTGTTGGAGTGGACTATTTACTGGAATTTGTTCCTAAAAGTTTAATTAATTACCTACTATGTAGCATATTATTAATTTATAGTAAGAATGCTTTCAAAATAACAATATTTTGAAGTTGAACTGAATTTGCATAAAATTCCAGGTTTATTTATAAAATTCCTTGGCTTTTCCAGCCCCAAGTAAAATTCACTGGCTTTTCCAGGTTTTCCAGACCAGTAGACACTCTGATATACAGTACTCAATGTCCACACAAAATATTATCAATCAGTGTAAACTATCACATCTATTCCATTGTAAGAGATTAAGTACATTACCATATCCAATCACTTTTTCATCTATTGGCTGAAAAAAAAATGCTTAGTGTCTCACCTCCACATCCTCATTGTCAGAGGCTAAGAATGAAACACTTGATGCTGGGTCACCAAAGTCATCCACGATCTTCCCCATCATTGCCAGACCATGGACCCGGCAGTCTATACCACCACTTTTGCACTGCTTGATGCTGATTTCGATGTATTTGACATACTGAAAAATAAAAATGCTCTCTAATGATCCTTCCTACAAGTTTCCTCTCTCACATTTCTTTGTAAAGTAAAGTCATTAATACTGTGAAGTCCAGAACCAGTTTTCGCCAATAATTATCAATCATAATACAAGAACTATCATTACCATTTTAGATTTAATTGTATGACACAGGGCAGAGTCTATCTATCTACTGCCTTAACTCCTTTGCTAGTTTTTCATGTGTTGGATCAAGGGGACCAGAAACCTCAAAGAAAGACAGAAAATGACAGGGGAAGACTGTAGCTACAGAGTAAAAGGAATGAGATAAGTCAGCAAGATAAAAGTACCAATACATACTCACTCAAATCTTCCAATTATCAAGAGTTTTAACACCGTGGCTCAGGAAAATTCAAAGGCCAAGTAGACCTCTCCTTTTAATAAGTCCCTAAAGTTCTCCATGACATCTTCCTCAATATAAAACCAAAGAAAAATAAAACACTGAAATTACCTACCTCTTTCACACTTCGAAGTAAGGTAACCCAAGTGTCTGATGGGGTGATTCTGACAGTGTTTAGCTCCCGCATCTTAGCGAGGGAGTCACCACCGCTGATCGCTAAGAGTGTTGGCATGTAGGAACTGTCTGCAGGATCTACAAGCAATCGGAGCCACTCGACCGCAATATTGGGCTGCATCTCTAAACGTATCCAGTGCTGTAGATTTAAAATGGTGTTACTTGTTTAAAATGTCACAACCAGACTTCTTTTATTTCTCTTCTAACTTACTACAATGCACAAATGTGAAACCAAGAAAGCTCAAAATCATTACAACATTAAGAGATGTAGTTTTAGAACAGCCAAGTCAATGTGAAGTCATTTTATTCAGAACATGACCTTGATTCATACCTTCCCTTCCTGTCCACAACTTTGCCAATAGCTTCCAGTGCCATCAATAAGCCTGTGGGCCCAGTTTTCTCGAGAAGACACACTAAGATTGCGTACACATCGATACCAGTCTTCCACCGTGCCATCAATACCTCCCAAGATACCTTCCTTCTTGCGGAAACGACCCCTGCCAGGAGGACCCGCGTAGACTGCTGGACTACCTGCCATCACATGATATGAACAATGTAACCATTCTTAGTTTTACGAGAAATCTCCAACAAATAAAATGAAAACTATTCGTGTGAGAAAATGTTTTAATTACAAAATAAAGTTATCAATAAGCAGAATAAAATATTAAGTTAATTATACACCAATCTCACCTGGCTCGGCAATCCTGTTAAAGAGATGACGATGACTCCTCTTGGTCTGATAACACTCTTCACAGTAGTCGAAGTTATCGCACACTTTACATTTTAATCTTGCACCTGCAGAGTTGAGGCAATTCATCATGAGTACTGTATTAATTCATCACACACAAAACATCATTCAAGAACAACACCCAAGGTTAAGCCAGACCCAACATGGACTCATTGTCTCTGGATGATGAGTTTATAACATAATATTCACATGGTGCTTCAACATACATATATCTTACTGGTCTGACATAATACAACCACCCAAACACCCTGGCAGTGCTCCCCTCAACAGTGAGATGTCCCAAGTAAGGAACCTGGGAAATTGTGAAAAGAATAATTCAACTACTTGAGGATGGTGAGGCCAATGCTTTGCTCTGCTTGGTCATCCATTCAATGTGAATTAGTAAACCAAACATGCAACCCCAATAGCTGTAATGTTATATCTATGGGAAGATCTACCTGCAGTACCTTTCAGGAGCATTATATGCAAGACTGCAAACTTATGATACATCTCCAGACTTTGATGTGGGTATTCTAAACCACAATAGAAATATGTTTTAACTAAGCACATCATCTCACACTATATCAGGTAAGAATGAGGACTCAAGAAACAACTATTCCAGCAGTGAAGGAGAGAGAGAGAGAGAAGCATGAACCACTCACCAGGCTAGTTCTCCTCAACAAGCTTCTCATTACAATCACATTGACAAATGGACGACCATTAGTTTACCCAGAAGTATAAAAAAGTCTCTAGTTACTTAATAGTCACTTGCCTGTAACAGGTGAGACCCCACATCCATCACAGGTAACACCAAGGTGACACGATGGTACAACTTCCATTTCACTCACTAGGCCCTGCCAGTTGGGTTGTTGTGGGAAGTCAACCATCAGGTCTTGTCCATTACTGCTCACACCTGGTCAAAGGAAAAAGTAAAAAATATGACAAACTTATTAAGGCCAAGGTTATCAGTTCAAATCAGGTTGTCATCCAAAAAATTCATTGTAGTAAACTGGTAATAATTTTCCTGATATTTAATTGTCTGACATGGAGATTAATAGAGTCTTGAGGTTATAATTCAATGATAAAAATATCACTTATCAATCACACGTTAGTCAGTTTCAAGGCGGTGGGGATGATCAACTGTCACCACACTCACTCCTCAAAATAATCTATTAATGCAATATTAAGAGAAAACCATAACTGCCTTCATCAAAATACAGGCAAGGTAATGAATGATGAGGTTACCCAATTCCAATAAGACAATACGTCCTCAATACTTACTTGTAACAACACCAATGTTGCGGTGGTTGACAGAGCCCCACTTGTACTTGGGAGTAACCACACAACTTTTAACTCTTACTTTGTCTCCGACTCTAATAGGACCATTGGTAGCTAAGGGTGGTGGTGACTGGTCCAAGAGCTCAATGTGGATATATCGAACCCAGTAAGTGCCACCTTTTCGATGCCAGTCAACCTGTTTAAAAAATTATTAAGTTTTCCAGTATTAAAGAGACATACAGTTAAGTGCACCTTACTCGGTCTAAAACTACACCCCTCATCACACAGTAACATCACCCTCCATAAAATGAAGAAGGCCTGATGAGAAGAATATAACTGTACATAGACATCAACTGAAATCAAACTAATAATTTTTCTATTATCAAATTAATGGGGATTTTGTTTCAGTAATAACTACCATGATGTCCAGTTAATCAGTGTATATGTATAAGTCACTCACAACAGAATAATACATAATCTCATTTCACACAAGAGCCAAAGCTAAATAATTACAAACCTGGACATTGAGATTATGCAAAGAGCCTCTGTCCACTCGAACAACTCTTCCGATGTCACCCTCATAAACCTCTTCATATGTGCGACAGCAATGCACGGTCATACCAGGTGATATATGATCCCGTACGTACACAGCATATTCATCGTTGCTTGTAAATTCCACCCGTTTGCGATACACCTCAACAACAGGAGAGGTCTATGGGGGTTGGAGAAATACTTAAATGCCAAACACTATCTAGACATATTCTTAAGAGATAATTTTTTCCCAACTGGCATAGACATATCATTCTCTTACACTTCTCATCAACTGTGACAACTCTCCCTGATACTAATTCCCTCATTCTTTGTGTTTATTATCTCTTTTATTCTCCTGTATATTTTCTTCCATAATTCCAATTTTTTTTCATCTATAATGGACACTAACACTCCAACACTCAATCAATCAATCCATTTCTCCACAAGCTTCAATCAGAATGCATTACGTGTCTTTATTCAAACAAAATACCTTGGCTATCCTTGGTCGAATTGACTTACCATTTACCACTGTTATACTGGTTGCATACCTGCATTGCCTATATATGTGTGTATGCTAAATCAACATAAGCTCGTATAATAATTTTACTGAATAAACATCTATCTATCTGTTTTGAACTATGACCTTACAGTCTTCATCTGTAAGGACGAAACACGTGTCAAATGTAAAACTCCTAAAGTCCACTTGTGTTTCCTCTACTACCACATCCCCTACAATCCTAAATATTCCCCATACAAGACAAAAAGAATTACAATACTGTACCTCTAATACTGGTGGATCATCATTGAATTCATCTGTCAGAGAATCAGCATCAGAATCTAGAACCTCTGGGGCAGTATCAGAGTCAGATAAGGTAATGTCTGCATGTTCAATAAGCCACACGACCAGTGACTCAGGACTTGGGGCTATTTCTGTGCCAAGACCTCCTGCAAAATGAGAGAATTGTGTTCTTATAATGAATTACAGTATTTATAACCCAGTGATAACTTTTTTTATGTGATGGTGGTGAAACAATTCATCCCATATATGTTTACTTCTATCAATTCTTAGTAATGAATGTCTGGATGCTTTACTATCATATAACCATTCTCAAATGTGAACCTATTACTGCTGGTCACCTGTCACGGAGGAGACCCCGAGGAACCAGACATGAGATCCATCGATGTACTGTACCGGGAAATTTGGTCACTTACCTAAAGCTTTAACGGCATGTTCAACACTTTTCCGTGAGAATCCCATTTCCATTAACTGTCTAACCAAAGGAGATGGCGAGGCATTTCGTGTTCTCTTCCCCCGTGTTGTTTGTGCCGGGCGAGTTGGGCGAGTCTGAGTTAACAGATTATCACTTGGAATCCCAGGTGAAGGCGGTCCACCCAGAGAATGTTCACTCAGAGGTGTAGAGACGTCGTCATTGGAGCAAGGGGTGGTTGGTGAAGGCTGGGATATCTCTTCCGTGAGGCTTTCACAAAGAGCTAAGGCGGCAGTCTGGAAAGTTTGTATTTATCATCGAGTAAGATTTTCCTTCAACTATTAAGCATAAGGAAAAAATATATATATAATAAAAATCCAACATATTTTTAGGGGGAAAGTAAAAAGTAAGAAGTAAAAAAAAATACAAAATACAAAAACACCTAGAACTGAAAAGAAGTAAAACGATAAATAAATAAATACGTTAACTGAAATTCTCTAGGAGTCAATAAAATAATGAATCAATAACACGCAAGGAATTTGCTCAACAATATTCGACTCTGAAACCACAACCACCACCACAAACATAATGTGTGATCTTGCATATACCACCACAGGCTACACTATGAACTAGAACTAGCCTTGAGATAACCTTACCTCCAGCTGTTCCCTTGTATATGTTGCCTTCACTGGAGATGGAGGGGTTGAGGCCGTGATCATCCTCTGGATCAAAAGAATCTGAAAATGATACCAATACATATTAGTAATGTATCCAATAATCCAACTCTATACAAGTACATACTTTCCATACATCCCATAATGCATCACTATACATACTTTCCATACATATCCGTCACTCATCTATTCACTGCAGGGTGACTCGGTGGCACTGACCTCTGAACTCTGGCTGGTGTCATCGGCCACTGAATCGAGGTTGTTGGTAGAGTTATTGATGTCAGCTGTGTGTTGTAGAAGGACCAGCCGCAGAAGAGACTGATGACTTAAGAGTGCCCGGCAGGCATTCATCACCAACATTCGTAGCTTTAAAGAAACACGAGAGAAAGCCTTAACCCCTTTGTGTACAGTCTCCCAAGAGTTGAATACAATCATCTGTCATCAGCCAAATAAAGTATTAAAAACGATGTCCCCATAGTGAAGGGGTTAACAGGTGTTTATCTAATACTGCTTATAATACTTACCTGTTGGAACAATTAATTTGCAACTGGTTATTATACCTTATTAAGCCTTAGTTCCATTCGTAAGATCTGAATACCATCCTAAGCACAATAAGGTACAAAATTCACCTCCTTTTCCATGTATTTATTTGAGTTTTACACAAGGTACTTACTGCAAGCAATAGGTTATATAAATAGTATATATCTGAAAAGTACTCTGGCTTTTATTGATGTATCTCTCTGCAGTATACATCTATAGTGTCAATATATCTCTACACTTCACATCAACAAACCAACACTGTACTAACACATAATTTTTTCTTACTTGTTGTATTCTTAATAGAGTAGGGGACAGAGCTAGAGGGCTGCTAACATGAAAACTTCTTGAATAGTCTCCTGAAAGAGCCACCAGGGACACCCACACTTGCACACAAGCTGTTGTTACACTAAGTCGATCTGCAAAGTACAGTATGTATAGTAAATAACACAGTACATTATCAGAACTAACTAAAGACCTACAGTGGTGATTCAGCTGTTGCAAGTCATGACAGACAAACACATATAAGGATAAAAAATGCTATGTAGATTAATGTTCCTTGTACTGTATATCTATATTGTGTTTCACTTTCTCTCTTCTTTTTAATGCACTTGTAAAATGCCAAATAAAACAAAAATTAACTTAAAACTTTTGTCTCCTAATGTGGGTTGAATAATACTAATTAAATACTGTAACTAATCTCCAATTCTCTAACATTTTTATGACCATCTGAACACATTTCAAACTCTGGTTCCCTCAACCACAATTGCATCTCTTCTGTTATTTACATTCATACATTTGAATGGTTTCTTTGTTAATGTTCTCCTGCTATCTACTGCCTTACCTTTACCAGTTACATCTACATAGTGTTCCAACTGTAGAACAACACTACTGTAAATGAGAAGGATGAGCATCATTCTAAACTTCATTCCTTTAGAACTAATTGTACATCAGAACTTTCACAACTAGCCAGAGAGTATCATTATGACCCCTCTGAGCCAAATAAAATATAAGAAGTGGCATCCCTGTAATGAAGGGATTAAGCACTACAATGACTTCAAATGCTAGCTTTATAGTTTACTTTCATTCTTGGATTTCTTTGTCATACTTATAATTTAACAGACAATTTTAGTACCCATACCTTCCTTAAACCAAAAATACTGTATGATCAGCCATAATCAAACCATTAGGCTAGCGGTCATATAACTTATGGACCCAACTTACCGATAGTGAAACGTTTTGTGGGTGATGGCACCACAGACGATAAACTCAATCTGAGGAGGTTCCCGCCCTCATGAGGCTGAACATAGACTTTGTGTTGACCAATACGAGCAATTGTACCTGTTGGGACATTGGTAAGGAAGAGTTGTTTTCATATAAATACTAAAGAAAATCTTAATATTACAACATTAATATATAGTTCTAGTCATGTAATACCAACCAAAAGTAGCTAAAAGCAAAGTAGAGTTCAATAATGGCAAAGATTAAAACTTACCCAGTGCCCCCTCCTCTAAGATAACATCACCCCCAAGTCTGGGACGACCATCAACGCCACCAATTATTGCCAGTGATGCTGCTATGCCTGTAGCCTGACCTGCTAAGCTGCCGGGACGACAATCATCAAACTGCAAATTTGGAAACTAATTAGTCTGGTAATGCAATACTACTGAAATTATCATAGGATAAAAATACAATAAACCTTTAATTTAGATAACTTCTAACTACTTACATAATTTCTACATAACACTGTACATACTTTTAGACCAAACTCTATAAAAATACAACCTCAATTATGTATAAGAAGAATTATGGCGCAGTAAGGCTTCACTATATCAAGCTTGGGTGACAAATTATTTCAACTTAATGTACAGTACCAGTTAGTAATTCAAGCAGCTGACAGTCTCCAATGTGGTATTATTACATTGGATATGGACACAGGTCAGTGGGTGAGGTAGACCCTATGAAAAAATATATACTAAAAACAATAGTACAGTATTACAATTAAAATAACAATGCCACTGGGTATATAAAAACATTTCACATGGCAGATAACAGATGTAATATTTGAGACTAACCTTAAACTGAAACTGGGAGAGATCAGACAACAATTGAACCACCAAGCCGAGACGATCAATAATTGCATCGTTAATAACATTGTTCCAGACCGGGAGAGCATGAAGAGTTCTGACGAGGGAGACTACAGCTTCCACAACAGTGCTCGAGTGAGTTGACGTTATGGCAACACAGGTACCGTGAACCTTCTTGCCTGTCAAATAAAGAAAGACAAATTACAACAAGACAAAGAAATCATTATATAAATCAATGAGTATTATAAAAAAATTACTTACTAAAATGAGGATTCTAAAGATTCACTCTATGTATTGTGTACGTGGCCGCCTCTGAGCTGAATAAAACTGTCTGCTATTAGCCAAGTGAAATATCAAAAGTAGCATCCCTGTAGGAGGTGAAGTCAAGGATAAAAATAAATAAGTGAGGATGTTTCTATTTGTTGTTTTGCCTCTCTTCTGTTTATATTTACAGTATGTCTATTCTACACTACACTACTTTCCTTATCAGTGCCCCTTAGCCCACCCCTCATGGAACAGGGAGAGGAGTAAAGATAATACATAAGCCCAAATCTTTAGCAACTGGAAGGTTTCAAGGGAAATGCTTCACTCTATATAAGAATCTATCATCAAACATTTTTATATAATTCCACTAAACTTCCTTCAATAGTACATAAATTAACAACATAAATAGAAAACTGAAGACATACTCGTTGCACTAATAGCTGGATCGTTTGCACAGGTAAGGATGGTGTTGCCCAGTAGTGAAAATATACGGTCGAGCAACAGTTGTCTCTCCTCGAGGTCGTCAATACGGTGAGGCAGCACAGAGGTCAAGAGCCGCAAAGCAAGTATCTGCGATTTTAATACAACTTTAGCATGTTAAAAGCACTGGCGGTGAAAGAAACTCCAACAGAAAAACAAGACTCCCTCTTCATTCTCTCAAATTGCTGTAGCAAAGGTGTTCTTTTATAGTGTTCCCCAGCAAACACATCAACTCTAATCAAGATCAATGAAAACTCAAACATAAAAGTCCCACCATGGGAGCATACACAAATGGTACTTACCCGACGATAGAGAGATGATGCTCCCAAGAAAGTTTGTGCTAGGTTAAGGAGTAAGCTGACCCAAGGAGGAGTGGCCAAGTTCCTACACAATAAGGGAGAACAGCTGACGGACCGCACCAGACCCAGGGTGCACCACGAGCGATGTTGTTCCTCCAGGAGATGATCACGTTCTTTTGACTGAGTTGTACCAGCCTGAGGTATTACAACATACCCTTTATTAACCATCTTCAGCAGCATGTTCAAACCCCTAAACCATGTAATGCTACTCTCTCCTGTTAATTATTTATACTTCTCAATAAAATATACAGCACTAGTAATTTTTGGTTGTTTTAGGCATCAAACTCATAAGTAATTCAGACATCCTCCCCACCACTCACCCCACCTAAAAAGATGTGCATCACAAATTTACCGTAACAATATCGTCCCAAAACATCATCTCGAAAATCCTAACCTGGACAATACTATGAAGTAGAGCGGCAACTGTCCGAACGCTCGCTGGGGTCATATTGTGAGCACTCAAACCGGTTGATATGGTGATTGATCTTAACAACTGCAAGCAAGAATCTCGAAGTACCAAGATGGGATGTTTCCTCATACAGCTTGATTCTGTCTCTGGGGAAAAACAGTTGATATAATGATGTGTTAGCCTTGTCTATAGTGAGTGTGTGTGTGTTAGCCTTGTCTATAGTGAGTGTGTGTGTGGTGAAAGTGAGAAGAATTTAACTGTCAGCAGAAAACAGGACTAATACACAGATCACAGGAATAAAAGATATTAAAAGTGTAGTAGTGTGAAAAAGTCATAAAAAGACAAAATTAAGGTGAAGTTACAAGAGAATTTTGTCTAAGAGAGAGAAGGGAAAGAAAAACACTTGAGACAATTAGGCAAAGATTTGTGAGGATGGAAGTACAAACGGATGTTATGCACATATTACAATAGTTAGGGATTGCTAGTGAAAAGGCATATGGTTCATTAACTAGAGGCTGAGATGCATAAATGTGCAAGTAAAAGAAGTAAAAATAAAAAGGGTAGTGCTGAAAAAGAGAAGAATGTTCTCAAAGTGTTCCTCAATAACCTGATGATTCATTTTCTTAGGCTACACTCACACTGCTGTTATGTCTGACTTGGTAGTCAATGACAAACTCAGACTCAAAAACATAATTGCAATCATCACTATTTCCTAATTCTCAGAGTTTTTTAATCCCTTGCTCTCCTGATGCTCATTCTTCCTCTTTCTCTCTCTACCTGTGTTACCACACCAACTAGAGGCATCCCTCATCCTTTTCACATAGTAACAGTTTTAACTCATAAAGCAGGCAATATGTAACTGCTCCACTTGTATGATAAGAAGCCAACATGCATAAATTCTTGGGCAAATTTCTGAAGCATTGGTGTTGGGTCTGACATACCAGGAGGTGCGGAGATATGTCGTGACCGAAGTGTTTGGAGGAGATTCCGCATGGACCACAATGCTTTAAATATAGAAAACGGCTCTTGTGACTACAATTCATAATCATACATGCTGTAAACTCAATGGTGCTTTGTGCACAAGCAAGAGTTTTTTTTTAATCAGATGATATACTACTGCATGAATAAGAATGATGTAAAATATGACTTCAGGGACCAGTGCAGCAGAATAATACCAACAGCTATGACTTCAGTCAGCAAAATATACTGTTGTTGAGGAGTTTTGGTAATGTGATCAATACAAGAGCTTCCAAAGATACTCTACCATAGACAAGAAAGTCAAATGGTCAACTTGTACCCAAACAAATGATAACTAAATAAAAAAAATGTAATCTATGGGACATGTAAAGAGGTAAGAGAGTGAGAGAAACTATATCACAACATGTTTACATCAAAGAGAAACAGAAACATTGAGTCATATCTAAAGTCTACACACACCATGAAAACTACCATCAGCCCATGACATGACACTGACTACACATGGTCAGACTTAAGGGAGAATACTGTACTTTATATTCAAGGACCACTATTAATAAGGACCACTGACAAAATTTGTCATTCAATTAACAGCTACTAAAATTTCAGAGCTAGAAAAATACTAGTTAACACACTAACACGAGTACTTTGTGGTGTCAAGCCTTATCACATATACTAATGGTCAATCAAGGTTGGGGACACAGGACCTAAGTATCAGTGAAAGCAGTCTCACTTTCAAACAATATTATTACTGTACTGTACATTTCTGCTTTAGTGTATTATATATTGTGACTGCCGAGGTGAAAGAAATACGGTACCAGAGCAAAAAAATGACATTCATTCAATCCTTTTGGGAACATCGTGTGAAATTTGTAAGTGAACAACTCTCTGTAAGTGATGATGTTATGAAAGACTATGAACCACTGTGACACTGTGATACTATAAGATAATGGTGATGTTTGAGGTTCTTAACATAACCAACTCTACACCCTTGTCTGTAACTTTTTGATGTATAGTTTACGTACGAGTTTAGGTAGTCAACAAGTTTCCATTTACGGTACATCTGTTTCTAGTGAGCAGCAAACATTAATATTCTGCTGCACTGGGAAGGAAGGTTTGCTAAATCTCCCAATTAATAAAAAAAAAAAAACACCTGAATTTTGAGGGTTTAAGTTTTCAAAAATAACTATACTGTATTGTATAGACCTGATACTTTACAAATTACAATCAGGGTCAAGTGAAATAATTCTTATCCTCAATATAGAGTACTTGAAAGTGAGTTACTTAAAACCTTGTAAGGGACACAACATTACAAAAACAACACATGAATCTAACATTTATCCTAATCCACGAGGTAATACTGTACTGAGGTGGACTAAATACAACTAATCAGTATATAGAGTTTGATATACAGGACCTGAAGTGCACTATCACTGTATGTTAAGCTACAGGTAGTCTAAAATATTACAGTGATCCCTCGGTGAACAAACGCCTCGGTTAACGAATTACCTTCCATAAAATTCTTCACTTCGGTTAATGAAAAAATTTTGGTTAACGAATTCCTTACGAATTTTTCCCAACATGTTTTCGCCTGCTCACCAGCTGTAGTATTAGTCCGCAAATACAGTAATTGGTTTTAGGGCTTAAATTCGTTACCATTTGAGTAAATATCAAGAAGGTTGTACTATTCAATAATTTTCCAAGTCTTATATTAAAGTTTTTAGTCATTTTAACAATTACTTAACATAATTGAAGAACAGGTAACTAGTTTTTAGCGCGCCAAACAGCCACTCAACACACCCAAAATGGCGTCATTGTGTGTCCCTGCTCTGTGGAGGAAGTTTCTTGCTTGAGACTCTCTTGAACAAACTATTTTTACGTTTTTGCAGTACAATTATTGGTCATTCTGAAGTCTATTTTACATATTGACAATATATAATGCAGTGCAATGTTGATTTAAAGAATATAATCTTGAATTACACCTAGTGTATTAAAATTTTATGGGTGAAATGGCAGCATGGGGTGACTTTTCTTCCACCCCAATGCCTTCTCTTCTCCCTTCTCCTCCACCCCCATTCTAATTCCCATCATCATCATCATCAACCAGGAGCCTTCTACATGCACACCTCAAAGTAAGTGTACTTTACTGCATTTATTTTTAGTTTGTATGTAATTTTCGGTGAGCTGGAACCAATTACCCAAAATCCCATTGAAACAATGGTTTCGGTTAACGAACGACCTTCTGGAACGAATTGTGTTTGTTAACCGAGGGACCACTGTACTATGTATGACACGACTATCTAATATGTTTGCAAAAAAAAAAAAAAAAATGCTTTTAATATTTGGATCATTTATTGCAGGACTTGTAATGATGGAAACTCTAGAGGAAATATAACCATCTTAGGTACAGTACAGTACATCAAGTTATTTTCTTCCTTCCATACTTTAATCAAAATATGACAATCTCCTTACACATGAACTATTAACACGACTCTAAAAGACAAGTGAAAATTTTTTAAGCCAGATTATACAAGAGTTATGCAAAATTTTCATAAAATTTCCACTGAAAATGTGACAAACTTTACCCTGAAGCAGCTGTGGTAGAAGTATATTACAATTAAACCAGAAGTCAGGAAGAAAACACTTAATTTTGTGTTAGCAGACTGTATGAACTTATAAAGCTTCATATAATATTTATTCGTTGTTAAATAGTGACTGAATGCTCTCTTGTGAAACTATTTATTGTTAATACAGTATACCTTCTAATACATTCAGAGTCAACTGCTGTGATATCTAGAATCTTTGATAACTTATAAATCAAATCTCAACATGGTTGTAAGCCCTGTGTTGTGTTCTGTAGTACAACAGATGGAGGAAATACAACATAAGAGTTCAACCCCGAGTGGTGATAATGTACATTGTGTACCAAGGTCAGAGAAAAGCTGCATATTCTGACAGCTGTATAGTACAGTACATGGATCACACAGGCAGACACAAAAATATACTTGAAGATAAGATCAGTGGTCGTATTATCGGAAGCTTTGATAAATATCTGAAAAGGTTTCATCCCATTATAAATTAACAAGTTAATGCACAATGTATACTGATGTAGCACCAGGAGTCATATAATGGAAGCTGAGCTGTTTTAGGTGGATCAGAGGACTGAGTGATTGGTTTACCAGCAGCTGTAGTCAAGAAGAGATGTTCTTTTTAGTAAGGCTGCTCTGTGAATTCACCAAGGGAACAGTATGAGAGATGTGGACAGCAGCAGAGTACATGCTAAAAATACTTATTTATCAATATCGTTTACCTTTTTGTCATGCATAGTTTGTACAAGCCTTTTCCTACCATGATACAGGGTAGCTGGACAGGTACAAATCCCAAGTTTCTTAGCATTACAGCAGCAAGTGGACTACCCAACCCAAGAGACAGGCTGCTAATCCATTTAAGAGCTGTTCCACCACCAGTAGGCACACTTGACAGTGTTCTCTTTTACTGCTGAGTTATCAAGGGCTAGTGCACAAGGAGGGAACCCAATCCTCCACGTAGGTCACAAATGATATTATAAAATGCGCAGAAAAAGAACAAAATTACAGGATATCATCGACTGGTTAAAGTTGTGTAATACTGTATAGGTGAAAGTCAATAACAAACCAAATTAAAGCTACTATACTAAAGATATAGAGAAAATATATATGGAGGAAGTTCAAACAGCATCTTTAGTAGTGTACTGGGATAATGAAGACATTCATAACTACGGTACTCTTTTGTGTTTCAGTAACTATGGCAGAAGTTAGAGCTGAAGAAAGCTGTGTCACGAGGAAAATATACACTACAAGTATTCTGAAAGGCTCTACAGCTATGGCATCCACTATTAGTAATAAAATACAGTACGTATACAGTAGTTAACAAACAATAAATCATAAATAAAATTCTTTTTCAATAAAATAAATATAACTTTGAGAGAACACTGATACACTCCAAGTCATTAATTTTCAAAGAAGATAATCTTTCAAGGAAATCCATGACTACAAACATGGCTGACCTCTTTAACTGATCACCTTCTAGAAAAATGTAAAAATTCCCACCTTTGATTAATTAGTGACACATTATTAAGATTTTTAATGTAATAAAATATATGAAGAAAGGAGTGTTCAAGATTAACAACAAATCAACGTAGAACTAAATACCGGTACTCCAAACAACGACTGATTAAAAAAACACCGCACGGATGAGATAGGATGCCGGATTCTTTTATGAATTAAAAACTTCACCCCGTGGAAATCCCATCAAAGTTTTGAGGAGACAGAAACACTAAGAAGAAGAAGAAGAAGAAGTTCCTGTTCTTGAGATAAAAAAATATATATAAAGGGGAGATACAAGAAGAAGAAATAAGCCTGGATGAGTCATAGTTAATCAGTTATTCAAGCTTCAACATAAAACCTTTGCAGTACAGTATTCAATATGGCCATTCTGAGATAATTTAAATCATGAAAAACCATAAACCAATCATGAAAAAATAAATAAAAAATTATATGATAGTGTCAACCTACCTTCCTCTTCCTCTGTGTCCGAGTCACTCTCCGGGGCTGGTGGGAGGGGGGAGTCGACCAGCTTCAGGTCATACTTGCCCTCCTTCCCCATGCGGTATGAATTGGTCGAGCCGTTGTCCCACTGGACGCGAATCCAGCCGTCCTCCCCTAACTCACCGATAACAGTTCCTTCACCTGGTAATGGACCGTCCTGATCACCCCACTTCCAGTCTATCCCACGGACCACTCTCGTCCCCACCTGACATAAAGACAATCAATACATTCAACATCTTTGGGTGAATTGAAAATTAACAATAATTTGCATATAAATATTTTCTAGTACTGCATATGAAAAATAAGACTATATTATACAGTTAATTTTATGGAACAGTATTGTTGGAAAACTCATTATCATTTAATTCAATAAGACTTTTTTTGAGAAGGTTGTAACATTAAGAGAATCAAAAAAGAGAAGAATACAGCTGACAAAAGAGTAATTCAAGAAATAATAAAGTCAATGAAAGCAATAGCAATATGCCTGTGTACTACTACTGTATATTACAAGTCATATTATTTACACGAGGTAATCTGTAGGTGCTTGTAGATTACCAATTACGCCTTTCTCTGTCATATAAATGAAGTGTCAAGGAGTGAAAACATTAAGTACAAAGGTCATCCATCAGAAACAAACCTTCATCATAGCTGCAAGTTCTGGGCCAGAGAGTGGAGGCGGCGGTGCACGAGGCTTCTTGGCTGCCTCTTCAAATATTGCCACAATCTCCTCCTTGTCGTCACTCCTGTTGCTTGATGCACATGATGGACCTATAATATATATATATATAACACTCTTGTTTAAATCGACTTCATTTCAATAAATATCTCTACTAATTAAAGATTTCTCATACTTTACTTAGCTGGGTGGTTCTTATATGCTCTCCTCCACACCAACACATCTATTTTAGTTTTCCAACATTTAAAAAGTATCATTGTCAAATCTATTTACAATGAAGTCTCATTATCAAAGACCGAAGATATGTGAACAAAATAAGGTTACACGACACAGACAAAAACGCTTGACACTGTAAACATTCACTTAAAAACTCCCCTCATATATGTACTCCTTCATCCTATTCTTTCATAGTAACTTCACTCATTCTTTTACCCACATCTGCCTCAAACAGTTTCATTCAGAGTGAGTGAGTGAGAAGGCCAGCTACGTGTTGTTGATTTTCCTCCCACAATTAATCTAAAAGTCGATACTGTACTGTCAAAGGTAAAAACTGTTTGTTAAATACATGCATCCAATTTGGGGTGAAAAACTTTAACCAAATGGACCAGACGGAAGAAACACTTAATGCACCGTTACCGACAGCAAGAGGAGCGTAAAATATAAACACCATGATGCAAGTTCGAGAATGACTTGGTATGGAATAAACCAATAGATTAATGGAACAGTAAGAGATCCCAAGTAATATAAATAGTATCATATCAAGCAGTGGAATACCATCATCTATCAAATGGCATTCTTCTGATTATATAATTTGTTTAACCTGAGCCCAAGTTAATACATATGATACAGATAGCAATCAATGTAACTTCAAAGTAATTCATAAGATATTAAACCCATTCTTCAATAAACAATATATACATAAACTCAACATAATCCCTTACCAATGAGTCTTAATAGCGTCTGCATCAAGGCCAGCAGACCACCTGATATAAGGAGACTCAGGTCAGCTCCACTGTGTGTTCTTGTTGATAAGCACACCAGAGCCAGAACAAACCTGTACACATCTTTCATTAGAGCCTGGAAGACTTATTATACAGATCACAAGCTTAAGGATATTTTAGAAACTTTTATATAAGATCTGACAACTGTAATGACAAATATATTACATACAGTAAATCTTTTATCTGTAATATAAAATCAGTGTAGCACCTGGAAAGAGGCATGGAAGCCAAAATGTTGTGGTCCCGACAGCTGATGTTGGAGTCTTTGTAGGTAGGGTTGTCTTTGCTCTTTAGTAACCTGCCTGTTGAATGGGCGGCAACACAGAATTGCTCAGCTTTTAGCACATGAGCCCGTAGTTCACCAACAGACCATTCCCACACTTTAGCCCATGATGCTTTCAGCATGGCCCGTTGGTAAACAGGAACTAGAGGAATGTTTTCCAGGCAGTCCGGAAGAACAAGGCTGTTGACAGGGAAAAAATTCTTAAGCAAAATTACATTCTCCCTAAACTTTAATGGTGTTGCATGAAGGAGGACATACCCAAAACATACCAAAATATAAGTAAAGTACAGTATATGTAATGAACTAGGCACCATCAATGAATGCAATGTATTGCTCAAGGCAAGAACCCCTGAATAGCAAACTTCTTTATCTGACCAAAGATGCATCCCCAATACTGTATCATACCAAATACACATAAAAATAACAGTAAACCCTTGATAAATCAGAATGGTTAGAGCCTCGTATACTCACAGTTATCGAGGGTTTACTGTACATGAACGAACATAGCTCGTTACTTTGAGAGGTTTACTTACGTATTTTTGGGGGCAAATGGCAACAGTCCAAGCCATCCGTTGATGACAGTGAGCCTTACAGATGGCAAGAAGTTGCTCTTCTGAACTAAGCCAAGGAACATTTCAATACCACGCAATCGCATCTCTGCTCTCTCCATCTGAAAAGCAGATCATTGCCACTATGAGAACCCACTAAATAAAATTACCAGATCACCAAAGCTATCTCCAATGCAGTTTTATTTCACCTAAATATTAACCACCCTTAAACTAACCTAACCTATCCTATCCAAACCCAGCCTCACCCCCCTATATACTGTAGTATTAAGGTGGTTAGGTTAGGTTAATGTTAGGGTGGTTATTCTTTAGGTCAAATAAAATTGAGTTGAGACTCCTGAGGTGATCCCAATTATCTTTCAGAATGTCCGAGTTCAATATAAAGATGAAAAAGAAAAGGTTCTAATTTGGTTCACTCTTACTTACACTACACTACTAAAGGAGAACCACTATTACTGACCTGGGTGAAGAAAGCTTTGCGCATGGCTTCAATATTAATGGTTTCTTCAGAACAAACAAATTCGATGACTTTTGTTGCGATTTCCACAATTTTTGCGGTAGGAGGTGGAGCAGTTGGTGTCAGAACTGTTGGAATAACCTCATCATAATTCAGATTTAATGCAATAAGAAGAATTAACAAGAGTCATACCTCAATATACCGTAACGGCACTGCCACATTTGACCTTTTAACCTGTAGGCTTGACTTAAATTGACAGAGATTCACAAAGTCTCATCAAAATATCAATGTTATGCCATGTCATAATACAGTATAACTTGTGTGTGTGTGTTGTGTGTGTGCGCAGAATATTATGTGGCAGACAGGTAATAACACCATAATACTGTCAGTCTTCCATCTTATCCTCAACAACCTCCTTCAACTACACATCACTCCACACTAAACGTTTCTATAACTTACGTGAGGAGGGTCTGGAGGGCGAGCGTGTGGCTCCTGATGGTGATGGAGATCTCTTCAGGTTTAGACTTACAGATGCCTTCTTCCCTTCACCTTGCTGTTTTTTAGTATCTGCAGTAATCTTCAATTCCTTTTCTAGAGCGTCCATGTCCCCATCGAGTTTCATGTTGTCGTCCATGGTGACCTCAGACAGGTGACTCAGGTCGGTGGGTTCAGTCAAGTCCTTACACAAATCCTCTTGTTTGTCCAAGAGCCCACTTCTAACATCGTCACAGCCGCCAGGGCCATTAATTCTGTCTTCGCTGTTGCTATTACTGCCAGTACTGATGCTGATATCTTCAATGGAACCACTTGCTTCCTTGGAACCCTTTAAAAAAACAAAAAAAAAACATTAATCACGAGCTGAACATTTCAATATTTTTTGTTTACTCTTTGAAGTCTTTTTCCACTAAATGCAAAGTGGCCAGAAACAAGAGCAAACACACATACACTTTCCATTCCATTCAGTGTCGTTACTTTATTGTTATTACTACAAGAGATGTGTCCTGCCATGGTACTGCCCTTCCACAAGACCCTACAGCTAGTCTATCCTTGCCACTTTACACAACACAAGTTAAATACTGTATAAAAGTACAATGACAATGAGGGTAAGCCATAAGCTCTTCTACATGTAGTGCAGAGAAGCTAAAAATTAACACCTAAAACTAGTGAGCAAAGAATTTACATATTTTGACAATGATTCTCATCATCCTGATAGCAGTTTTCTTCTATGCCTTCATATTTCCTTACCTCTTCTTAGATCAGATATCCCACATTCAGTTTTAATACATTTTGTCACTGGTTCAATATAAACTTATTTTAACCTAACCTAGCCAGGGCTTTATCATCTCCAAAATAAAAACAATATTATCTAAATATAAAGAACATAAAACAATATTCAATGGACTGGTGGTGAATTGTCTGGTGACAAAATTTCTGCCCACTCCCATGTTCCTGCCATGTATCCATACTCTTAACAGTTGAAGCAGCTGACAACAGGTACACACAGATTCACCTGCGGTTCATCCTTCTCCTGAGTTGTGGCTGTAGTGTCATTGGACCGCAGACGAAGTAACTGAGTAGCTTTTCTCCACCTTGACATGCCACGCACAGCAAACTTATCTAAGGCCTCAACCTCTCCACAGCTGGCAGGGCGAACTTCATAAAAGACAAACCTGAGGTGAAAATTAAGATAAAAGATTTAAGTGTAAATCCAATTTTCCAATACCAATATAGAACTGTATAGATATTTTACTTTTATCAGAGTAAAAGTACTGTACTTAAAGGACACAATCTGTCATACGTTATTACTCAATATAAGAACATGACCGCTGATACTGTACTAAGTAAATTTCAGTAAAGAAGTGAGTACAATATCCTTTTTTATCATCAAAATGCAATGAACACATAAAATTTTGCTGTACGTATCTATGAACTGTGAAGGATGGTGGAAAAGAATTTTACTATGGCATTTGAAATTTCAGATCAGGTGGTCTGTCCACATGTTGAAACTCCCTGCATAAAAATAATGAAGGGATCAAAACCCAATCCATTGAGTATGTACTATCTCTAAAGGCTAGTCAATAATCTGGTCCCAACATATTGTAACAACTTGATGATACATAAAGTTTCCACTTCACTAGTTTGATACTTCATGTTCTCTTTTACTCACCTGCATCTTTCCATCACTGGGGCACACACCTCCTTGTAAGATCGAGTGAGTTCTTGTCTTCTTCTAATTAACAGCCACTTTGTGTTGTGGACGTGACGGATGAGTTCCTGCAAGCCTCGAGGCAACTCTAAGGTTGTTTCCCAACCATGGCTGTCATCTGCACTCAGGGCCAGGCCTACAGGGTAAACATTTTTGTCATGTATTTAATGGTGCTGCAGAGCTGTTTGTTAGAGTATACTGTACTACTTAGAATTTATCATCATCTGCTACAGGTTGCTTAGAGCTTATAATCATCATATTCACAGGTCCCACTATTATGTGAACATGTCTTATCTTACAGGATGTCTCCCCAAAGAAAGATAGATTAAATAAAGACACTATTATAATTATTAAAACTTTGAGAAGATATTTAAGAGGAAGAACAGTCTCTCCCTGACATCATGTAATCTCACCTTGCTCAAGAACCTCAATTAGCTGAGGTGTGAGATGTGTGTGACGCAGGAGAGTTGCAGACATGAGACGCCCAGCTTCTTCTATTGGGTGATCCAGAGAAAAATTGGTGTGCAGAGAGTGCCGTCCTAAGTGACGTATTTCCCGATCACTCACCGAGAGAAACATCTGGACGTACGGATCCTGAAAGACAAAATTTGAAAACTAATTATGTTAACACTTCAAAGAGATTTTTATGATCTGTATTCAAGCTACATTTTTCATTATTTGAATGGAAACAAGTGAAAATCTCATGAAAAATTAAATCTTCTGCAAAAAAATGGCCTCAGGACCCTGGCTAAAACTCTTTGAGGTGATTCATGCAATACTTCCTCTGTGCACTAGAGTATAATCTCTGCATTTAATACATTTCACACACTACCTTACTATTACACTACTGGTCTTCCTCAACCATCCCCTACAGTCATGTTGCTAACAATCTACTTATTCCTTAAACTTTACAAACATTCACTTTTCATAAAATTCATCTCAAGTGTCTGGCTACACCTGCCATATCATTACAGACCTATGATGGCTAATATTCCTAAGCCTCTTCATTTTTCTCCTTACACAGTATTCATTTCACCAGGTTAGAAGCAGTTTAACCAGGCACATCCAATTTACAACCTATTCACACATCAGCAAATTTTTCTATTATTGTACTTTCCTGTTTTGTATTTTTAGTAAATGAAGCATTGAAATAACTACTGTACCTGTGTTTTTCCTTCCATCAAGGCCGACAAGAAATAATCAGCCATATTTGAGAAGTATGACTCAATCTCCACCTGAGGACTTGAATTTGGTCCCTGTGTTCTTGATTTCTTGTGTGAGAGAGGATCAACTGGACGGGGTAGTCTTACATCTCCAGGAGTTGTGACAGAACCTGGAGTGGTGGCCGAGGATCCAGTTCTTGCTTCTCCCTTCTCCTCGTCATATGGGTCAGGTGGCTGAACTGTCTGTGTTATCAAAAACAGGATCATATCAACACTCATTACTTGGTCAAAATCTTTTTCTATTTTGCATGAAGCTATCTTACAAGAACATTAATTAATTTTTTTCAACATTCTTCTTATATAAGTAATTAAATATTACCAGTGTCAAAGTAGGAATATTAAATACATTCATTCATAGCGTACCTGACACCCAGCCCTCATGAACTCAGCTGATATCCACTTTTCGTGTCCAAGTTCCCAAGGTGTTGCCGGCTGACCACGAGCAAGGCAGCTGGCATACACTCCCACCAACATTGCTAGAGCCCTCTCGGTGTCTACCAATGGTGAGGAAAGGGTACTTGCATCTAAAACCTGCAAAAGGTTAAAAAAAATAATAATAATAATCTCAGTAATGTGGTGAGTTTGTGAATAAGGTAAACCAGGCCATTCATTAGACTTACTTATAAAGGTTGGAAAACACAAGAACAGACATAAGGAATAATAAAAGATAATCAAAAAACAACACGAGAGGGTTGCCAATGTTGGTGCACTGAGGATTATGTGATGTGTGTTAAAGGTGGCTTTTCAGGAGACTTTTTCAATTACATAAACAGTTACCTAACATTATTAGACGAACTGGAGGGAGGAGGGAGAAAAAAAACCTTACATCTTTTTACATATTTTTTTCTTTACTCTTGGAAGTCCTTATGATGCAGGCTGGTCTAAAACAGGAGCACCAGAGACTCACATGTTTTAGTACCAGGAAGCAGATGTTGATAGAACTTAGAAAGAAAGGAAGGGTGGGAGGGGTCACTTTTATAAACACACACATATGATAAATAACACAACTTCACCACCACCACGGCCTTACCTGAACCACCTCCAGCTCGGGGTCCATGTAGTTACCGACAAAATAACTACCCATCATTTCCTTGGCCCGGGCTGAGTGATTAGCCATTTCCCAGACCTGAGTGGCATCCTGACCAGCATAATACTGTAAGATATCACTACCACACGGAGCTGTTGATCTGTTGAGATACCAAGGATAATATATAACTTACTGTAAACTCTTTTTATAAGGTGAAAATAGACTTTGTATTGATTAAATGTCATCTGTGTGTGTGTGTGAGGCTGTCGAGTTGTTGATATCCATTATACATATGGATGAGGCATTGATAAGAGTGAGTATGGGTGACTGAGGAGAAATATAAAATTACAGTCACACAGTATCTAAGTCATCATGGACATTGAGGAAACCTTTTACCAGCATCCAATCCATTCAACAACATCTTCTTCCTCTTGTAAACATAATCAATACAATATAAAAAAAAGCTTCACTCAAATGTGTTTACTTGTAATTTGACTCCCCTAACCATCAGCACAGCTTCTATAACAGCATGAGGGGCATTTGAGATTATTACAGGTTATTAACTATTTATTTCAAGAAAGACACTAATTATATTGAGTCAATTATGTTTTATTGTAGCAGTAAATATACACAAACATTAGTATATAAATGTCCAACTCACCTAAATTCCTGAACATCGTACACTTTCCCGTTGACTACAATCCAGAGACCTCCATCCTTGTTGTGGTTCTCTAGATCAGCTTTACGAATTACTGGCATTTCTTCGGTCTGTTTGATGGTGTTCACTGAAGAAACAAAAATAAATAAAATAATATCTTTCATAATCTAATAACAAAGCAAAGGGCCATCCTGGAATTTAGCATGTGACAGTTTTGTCGGTTATCCTTGGTCAAATTGTCTTACTGTTTACCATTGTTGTATACCTGCACTGTCTCAGCACACAGGAGACGGTATATTCACACGGCCTACATACACCATATACCTATAGTGTCTATATTCATGCTCAACTGTATACCTACATAATTTATATATGGTACAGTCTATCTAATTGTAAACCAGTATGACAATGTTACTGAATAATTATTAGTATTACTGTATTATTGAACTGTACTGTACAAACATAAGAAAGTGGTACACAAAATGAATAGGTACAAAACATGAGGTAATCTTATTCAAACAGCACAAAAAAAAAATACAAACCAATTATTCCCGGCCAAGCCATATCTTCTGTATCTTCTCTGTCGGCCCCAGGAGCAAGTTGATTGAAGCGGTCGAGAGGCTCCAAGAGACTTAACAGAGGTGAGATAAGGTCACATGACAGGACGACATTGGGGTTGTGCACAGACACCACCAGCAGGGAAATGAAGAGCTCACTCAGCAGAAGACCTGATCATATAAAAAAAAAAAAAAAAAGTTAAGCATTTTATCTACCTTTCATCCATTTATTTAGTCTTAAAACTAATGGGATATTGTAATTCTTTTAATACATATAACCCTAATCACTATGTTAACAGTGATGTGTGGTCGTTGGGATTTGTAAGTGTATGGACAACTACATGAATGGTTACAAAATATACAACTAAAGTAAAATACCTGTCCACAGAAATCTTTCAATTCTCAAATATTCATCCTCCATTGCCAAATATTAAACAGGTTTTACAATCATTCTATAGTTTGTCTTCCATGCAGGGTCAAAAATTTAAATCAATTGTTATTCCATAGTAAAAACAAAGAACTTTACCTGTTATGTCTCTCTGCAGGATGGTACAGGTGAGAGCAGTGAGGCGGGTGTTGATGGTGGCCAGGGAGGTGGCAATGGAGAGAGTATCAGAGACATGACCCACCAACAGGGACAAGTACTTCCTGAGTAGCCAACCTGCTCCCTCAACCTCACTCTCTGTACGGTAAAGGTAAATTAACATATTACGTTTACTGTCCTCACCTGTGTTGAGTGAACCAAAACGTAAATAAAACTTAAAAGATATGAGGGAATTAACAGGTCACAGCGATGCAAGATACTGTGTGTGTAAGAAGCATATACTGGTACTTGATCACGTCTTCATTTACATCACACAATATAAAAGGGAATCTTTAGCCAAACCAATTTGTTTTGTTGTAGAGGGTAGCCAGAATAAAGAGCAACACAGACTCTCCCGAAGTCAATGTCATTCTTCATTCCAGTTACCTTGCTTATTGTGTTAAGCAGCTACAAAACATAAACAACAAAAGAGGGCAAAATATGCAGAGGAATCAACACCAGTCTGGATCAAATTTCATTGTGGGATAAGGGTGACTACTGTATATATTTCATTTATAAACCTTAATTTAGTTTCATGTACTGTACTCTTACCTTGCATAATGTGTTTTGGACTAACATTGCTCTCCACAGGGAACAGTTGACTGACTAGCAACCTTTGAAACCTTAAGAGTAACTGTATAGAGGGGGAGAGCTCCCCTTGAGTCCCTGTAGTTCCTCCCATCAGGGCCCCGTTTCGCTCATTGTGTCCATCTACCAGCACGGCCGAGGATATCATGGACATGCTGTCAGGAGCAATAGCCTGTAAGAGGAAGTAAGTTTAAAGATTTCTACTGAGAAGTCGTCTAATCACAGATAAATAGTGAAATGAAATGCTCTGTATCCATGTACCAATAGACTCTGTATCTGCCATTCAGAGGAAAAGAACACATGTAGGATTTATTTCAAATTCTATACTTAGTCTATACAATATTCAAATTTTAAATGAGTATTATTGAAGACCCACAATTAACATCATTTTGCTCCAATATTCAATTAACTTTTTAACTCAATTTATTTATTACCAAATAAAAGAAGAGCTACCATAAAAACTTACCTGTAGTCTCATCAGTGTCTGAGTGGAGGCATTTCTCAACAGCTGGCGGACTAGATGCAGGAGAGGGAGAGTAGCCGACTGGTCATCTGACATAGAATTATCACAAGAGCGGCGAGAAGAGGCAGCCTCACCCCTCACATTCTTCCTGGGGCTCACATTGGACCCCCCCAACACACTGTTGCTGCTGCTGATGGTGCTACTTTGGGCCACCTTGTTCTTCTCGGTCCACTCTGCTTCTTGTACTTCAACTAGACCAGGTAAGAGAACCATTATATTATCTATTCAGGTAAAATTGAAAATGATCAGCTCATATCATCTAATAAATTCATTATAAGGCAAAATAAAAATAAATTTTATATAAGTATAAGCAAGAAACCTATCATCCCCTGGATACAAAAATATCATAGCTTGAATAGGAAGTAAAGGTTGAGGAGGGTGATGCAAGACAAATATAAAGAACAAGAGAAATGGGCAAGGTTATTATGGTACAAGTACAGTACAGTGATCCCTCGGTTAACGAGCGCCTCGGTTAACGAGATTTCGGTTAACGATTTACCTTCCATAAGATTCTTAACTTCGGTTAACGAGCAATCCCTCGATTAACGAGTTTTTTACGAGCCGACTTCAACATGTTTTCGCTTGCATTTGGCGGTCCACCAGCTGTAGTATTAGTCCGCCAATACAGTAATCGGTTCTAGGGCTTAAATTCCTTACTATTTTAGTAAATATCAAGAAGTTTATACTATTCAATAATTTTAAAAGTTTAATATTAATTTTTTTAGTCATTTTAACAATTATTGAAGGTAAAGAAACTAGTTTCTGGCGTGCCATCCAGCCTCTTAACACACCAGACAGGCGTTAGTCTCTCTCTGTTTTCAGTGGTGGTAACATCTTGCTTGAGACTCTCTTCAACTAAACGCTTTTTTTTTCTGTTTCCAAGCAAATTATTGGTCATTTTGAAATTTATTTTACATATTGACAATATATAATGCAGTGCAGTGTTGATTTAAAGAAAATAATCTTGAAATACACCAAGAGAGCGAAATTTTATGGGTGAAATGGTGCCATGGGGTGACTTCTCTTCCACCCCAATGCCTTCTCTTCTCCCTTCTCCACCCCCATTCTAATTCCCATCATCATCATCATCATCCAGGAGCCTTCTACATACACACCTCAAAGTAAGTGTACTTTTCTACCTTTTTTGTTAAATTTAGGCAATTTTCGGTGAGCTGGAACCAATTACCCAAAAACCCATTGAAACAATGGTTTCGGTTAACGAGCAACCTGCTGGAACGGATTGTGCTCGTTAACTGAGGAACCACTGTATATACAAATAAACCTACCCAGTGAATATTTGTATGGATGCAACCGAACCCATTTCAATGTTACCTCCAAACTAACTTTTATCTATTGGTTTATTTATATCATAGTCTTAGCACTGAATTGATCACACTTGGCATATGACTTGAATATTCACCTTTACTCTCATGTACGTATCTGATCCTTCTTAACTTCAATAGATTTAATCACTAACCATTACTTACTTTCAAATCTTCTCCTCAATCTTTCATCACTTGTTAATTATATATTTTTACTTCAATATTGAATAAATACTGAATTTCAACCTTACATATAACTGCTTGTTCTCCTTTGCCATTTTAATTCAGTGACGTACTGTACATAGAGAGCTGGTGCCTGACACATGTTGGGCCACTATACCCAATAGTCATGAATACATACACTTAATAGCAGCGCCAAGAGCCATTTCCAAACCACCATCTGCCATCAGACTCGACACCAGTAAATCAATCATGAATCGTCGCCCTGAGCTCATGCTGGAGATGTCTGATCCTGAGGGATGAAGAACACAAACAAATAACAAACAACTAAACATTTGTAGATACAGAACAAACTCTTATCATATAAATGTACTGTACACACAACAATAACTATTTTTATGAATAGGTCCAATAAATTTCAAAATGAACACTGTAACTCCTGTTGTCTCAGTAGGATTGTCAAAATGCTTCCTCCATTGTATCATAATGTTTAACACAAAATCGTAAATGCACTTTTTGGAGCAAGTGTACTCTGTATATATAATAATCTGCCAATTCAAGATTCAATTGCTGATAAATGACCAACTAAACATTAGCAAAGCTTCCAAACTATTATTACCTGTACTTGGGAGAAGAGATGAGAGTGCTTTTGCCCTTTCTTCTGCTGTAGGCAGTAAAATAGACCAGCCAGTCTGGAGAGTAGCCTGAGCAGCAACCTGGAATACAAATAAAATATTTACCACCCAAAAAATTACTGACACATTACACATACAGCTTATGACAACACTGCCAGCAGTTGGACCCAGGATGGTGTTGCTGTTCAAGAGTGGGGGTTAATTTCCTGTTCTGGATACAGGTCACATTACAGTAGTTGTTGAAACATTTAAAATATTGCATTACTGTAAAAAATTTCACAAATACATTTCAAATAGTTGGTCCAAAACCATGTAATATAAGTCAAAGAAGAAAAGGGTTGTAAAGAAGTTCAGCAAAGCTTCTCACCTGTATTGTAGGCAGAACTCCAGAGCTGCTGGCCAGGTTCACAACTCTCTGCTTGAGGCTGCCCAAGAGTGATGATCCCACATGTAAAGCCACAGTGTCAACATCAGTGTGATTCTGTACAGCCGAGTGAAGCTAAAAGAAAATATTGGAGGTAAATATAGCACGAGTTACTGTAAATTTATTATTCTATCCCTATGTGTATCTCCAGATATAGTGTATATTAATTTCTGACTTGACACCACCTAACTATTCCCAATTCCCTCCATCTTGTGAAAAGTCTCAAGTGTAGGTTACTCAAGCAAGTAGGAAAGAGTGCCATAATTAGTCCAAGCTAGACAAGTGTTACTGTACTTACCTGTAATCTAAGAAGGTTGAGCCCTGCCACTACCATACACTCCTGCTCCTGTGATGGTATACGATCATCAGCCAGTCCTTCTCCAACACGAGCCAAGAGGTCATTTAGCCTCACAAAGGTTTCCTCACAAACTTCCACAACATATGGAATCCGAATGGAAACAGACCACGACATTTTTGTACTCCATGCAAAAGTCTGCAAAATTTAAATAAGGTAATACAAATTTATAAAAAAAATAATATTGGTCATAACATTGTCCTTATCTATAAAAGAAGATTAAATTGTTTGACACAAGAAAAAAACATTATCAGTACCGGTGCACTTAATTGGTATTTGACCAAGAGCATTATTCATGTACTGTATATAGTTATGACAATGAGCTAATAAGTTACATCTTGATGAAGGATGAGGATACAGGTGTAATATATAAAAAATAATCCACATATCCTTGCTCCTTAAAATCTGATGAAGATTTTTTTCATATTCAAAAGCAAAATCATAAGGCATCATATGAATACTATTATTCTCAAGACTTACTTGGATGTATATTTCAACTATATGAGGATATAAGTGTGGATCTAGATTCTGGTGGTAGCAGAATTGTTCCTCCTCTAATCCATAAAGATTGATTAATGAAACAACCATACAGAGTTCAAAATTTAAGTTTATTTTACTTACTTGTGATGGGCCACAGGCTATTCCAATGATATTCTTGCCCTGCAGAGATGACATGAGTGTTGGTTCTGCCAGAGCAACATGTGGGGAGTCTCCTAATTGGGCCTGGTCATTGCGCCCCCAAACGTACACCTCCCCGTCCTCCGTCAGTGTCACTACGTGCATACAGCCCATACCAACCTCCCGGACCTTCTTGCCTGCAACAATAAGAAATGTATTCGTCTGTTTCATAAAAGCAAAAACCTATAGAAAAAACAAACACATAACAAGTAATATCAGACTCATCTTTGAGCTGTGGTTAAGCTCAACCCAATTTCAGGTTACTTATCAAAACCATATTTGTTACAACCGAAATTTTTCGTATTCAAAGAAGAATAACAACTTTGTCATCTGTGAACAGAAAAGTCATTTCTGAATTTGACTTGAAAATTAAAAATACAAAGCTGTATACTGTAATGCATCTAATCTTGGCCCAATGATCCATTTACTGCTCACCAAAATTTTTAAAAATATTATGGGAATACATTTTTACAACCTACATTATGTATTACAATGAGATACAATTAACTTACTTTCTCTAAAAACTAAAAAAGATGGAAAACAAATTTATAACTCTATGTTTGTCTTTGATACCCCCAAAATGTTCTACACTACTGAGGGTATACACAAACACTTGTTATCTTGAAAATAGGTTCTTATTCTCGTACGGGAGATATATAGAGGGACTAATAGACAGTCGGCTTCCACACCATAAGGACTAGCGATCTCAACTCTCTGTATCACTCCGCGCTGGCATGTACAGATGCCAGCATTCACAAGCTGAATACATAATACGTAAATATGATAATTCACATACAGTACATAACATGGTGCACAATAAATGGAAATATTACATAGGATTAATACATGTTCTGTAATACTTTACTATACATAATTAATAGAGTAATATAAGAATACACAGCTTAAGGTACTACTTTGTGTCCATATTATACAATAACAACCATACCTGTTAAAGCTTTGACTTGTTTTGGATAGCGTACGTGTTCTTCACTGCTGTGGCCGAGACGGTGGTTGTCACCTTTTCCCCAGGTAAAGAGGGACCCAGTTTTGCTCAAAGCCACAGAAAACTGAGCACCGCAGAACACTCGACAAATCTCCTGACCCTGAGAAAAAAAAACAATATTGAAACCACAAATGACAACCTAGTAACTTCCTTTGACATTTTATAATCAAATTTTCTCTTATATGGCAGATTAATTCTTTTATAATCTCCTCTGAAGTCTGAAGCAGGTCATACTGTTTTCTTTGCTTCCTTCCCTTCCACATAACCTCCTCCAGTCATCTCTTCCATCATTTACTCAAGAGATGATCATAGAGATCTTTTACTGTACTGTACTAACCTGCAGTTTGTCCACCAATTTTGGAACTTTGGAGCCATCTGACCCTCCCCGTCCGAGCTTGCCATAATCTCCGTCACCCCAGGAGTAGACGTTACCAGAGTCCGTCACGGCAATTGTCTGGGCGTCTCCACTACCACAAGCGACGTCAAGGACTCGTTCAGCTGAAATAAATCGAGCTTAAAATAACAAGCTGTACTGTATAATTATAATCAGTGTGACTTTTCATTATCAGATAAATACTGCACCTTGCTACAAATTTCCTTGGTATTTTCATTCCAACAGAAAAGTGTTGGCTAATAAAACATAACAAGGATAAGGGGTCAAGAGATAATATGGGGGGATAAAGCACAAAGTCTGTTTCACACCAACATTCCGCTAAAATTTTAATTCGGCAGTTTTCTCTGGCTAATTGTGCCCATTCAGTGGTCCCCCTAACCTGCCTTTCTTCTTCCCATTTCAAGGTAAAATAATCTCAATCCTCAATTAATGGTGGTCAAAAGGTTATAATATCCCCTAAGTCACATCACTGACTCTATTAAGATTACAAAAGTGATTGCCTGTACTTATGATCACACTGCACAGAGAGGGAACACAATATAAATACTGTACAGTACTATCAATCTCAATATTTTTGTCACACTTCTCCTGTTGTTGTGTGATAGGTTCAACGAAGAATATACATATGAGTACAGGCATCCCCGCGTTACGGAAGGGTTCCGTTCCTGGAAAATTGACTGTATTTTCCCATTGACTTCCATTGTAAAACTGGAGATGCATTCCTACGGAATTTTTTTCGGCCCCAAAAACGTAATTCAAGCACTTTTATGAATGAAAATAAACATTTATGAACACAAACAATACAGTACATTAAATAATTTATGAGATACATGTAACATGAAGAGAAATACAGTTGGAATAAATAAAAATATTGTACTGTTCTCACCACAAAAGGTGTTGACTGCTGTGTGAGGATAGGTGGTGCAAAGGGAGTTATTGGGAGGGAGAGGCACTACTCTCTTCTGCCCTGCCCTGTACATCATCATCTGCTTTTGGCTTTTCTCTGAAGGTGAATAGCTCAGCCAATGTTGTTTGACGTTTACAGCGCACCTTCTCCTTGTACAGCTCAGTGTAGGAACTGAGAGCATTGTTAACTGCTCTTGCAATCTTGATGTTTCTTTTACGGTTGGGCTCGTTATCAGCAAAGATTTGCAGACCTTCCTGTATTAGTGCAAACGCTTTAGACATATCCTTTGTTGTCAACTGCAGTGGAGTGGGTGGAGATTCTATATCCTCTTCTTGTCCTGCAGCTCGCTCTTGTTCCAGCATCATCAGATCTTCATTAGTCAAATCTTCTCTATGGGACTCTTAGCAACTCAACCACATCATTTTCTATGACTTTTACAAAGCCTACATTATTTGCAAGCGTCACAATGTCTTGTTGAACTTGCTGTAAACTTTCATCTTGTAAAAAACCTTGAAATTCATGGACACATTCTGGCCATATGTTTCTCCATGAACCATTCATAGCTGAGGTTTTCGCTTCATCCCATGACTCGGCTATATTATCCACAGCATCCAAGATGTTGAAATTTTTCCAGAAGTCCATAATTGTAGGTTTATCCTCCCCATCAATTGCTTTTATGAGCTGCAAAAAAGATTTCTTAAGATAATATGCCTTAAAGTTAGCTATCACACCTTGATCCATTGGCTGGAGCAAGGAAGTTGTGTTCTTGGGGATGTACTCCACTCTCACATTATCAGAAAGATCATTTAAATTGACTGGGTGGTTTGGTGCATTGTCTAAGAGGAGCAATACTTTATTAGATATGTTACGCCTGGCATTATATCTTTCTACAGCAAGGCAAAAAAAGTTAGTGAACCAGTCTTGGAAAAAGGTCAGTCATCCAAGCCTTCTTATTGGAATACAAAATCACAGGTAGATTAGACTTGGCATAGCCCTTGAAAGCCCTTGGATTTTCTGAGTGATACACAAGTAGGGGCTTTAATTTCATGTCACCTGAAGCATTTCCTCCCACAAGAAGTGTTAGGCGATCTTTGGATGCTTTAAAGCCTGGTGCTCATTTTTCTTCAGTGGAAATAAAAGTTCAAGCAGGCATGCGCTTCCAGAAAAGCCCAGTTTCATCAACATTGTACACTTGTTCTGGTGTGTGACCTCCTTCATCAATAATTTTCTTCAGCTCAGCAGGATATTTCTTAGCAGAATCTGTATCAGCACTGGCAGCTTCACCGCTCATTTTTATGTTGTGTAATTTAAGGCACTTCTTAAACCTTTCAAACCAGCCTTTACTAGCCAGAAAAGGTTTAACCTCAGAAGATGCACCTTCCTCTTCCTGCAAATCATTATATAAACTGATGGCTTTCTGTTCAATAACCATAGTGTTTAGTGGCACATTGCGTTTAGTCTGATCTTCAATCCAGACACTCAGGAGTCGTTCCATATTCAACATCACATCACTTCGATGAAAACACATGGTTCGAGCAGTTAATGGAGTAGCAGCTTGAGCACTTGACCTAATGTTGTCCATATTATCCCAGATTGTTCCCACTGTTGAAGTAGCAAGACTTAATGTTTTTGCAATCTGGGTAAGTTTTCTCCAGCATCAAACCTTCTTAAAACGTCAAGTTTTATATCCAATGTAATGCCTTTGCGGCTTCTTTTTGCACTACTGCAGTCACTTCCACTTGATGGTCTCTTTCCAGTCATCTTGAATAAGGGTAATGCACTGTACTGTACTTACTGTATGTTTGTAAAAGTTAAATCAAACTGCTGGGGCGCAAAACATGCGCGCACACTGGATGTAAACAACGGAGTGACTCCACATGGCGACACCACGCTTGGCGGTAGCAAACACCACGAAATCCACACAAAACAAGTTATCAATTTTAATAAAAAATTATAATTTTATATAGATATTTTTTTTAAATTGTTAAAATTTACCCAAATTTCCGTAAGGGCGGATTTACGGGCCGTAACGCGAAATTATTGGTCATAATTTACAAATTCCGTAACCTGGGCTTCCGTAACGCGGGGGATGCCTGTAGTTTAAGACAAGAAAATGAAAGAAGAACCAAGATAAAATACAATTATCCTCGCATACCGTACTTCCTCATATCCTCCAATTGCAAGTAAAAGTGAATCCTTAGTCCCTACATTAATACCTTTTAAAGCTGTGACTAGTGTGGGTGTGCTGTGGTCATCTGAGGATCCATGGCCGAGCCTGCCATAGTTTCCTCGACCCCATGTGTACAATTCTCCTTGGTTGGAGATGGCAGCACTGTAGGTTGATCCACAAGCAATGGACACTATTGTTTTTCCTTGCAGTTCTTGCACAAGAGTTGGTGTTTCCCTAGAGCTACTGTCACCATGCCCGAGGCGGCCACCATCTCCATTGCCCCAGGAGTATACCTTCAGGATGCAATAATAATATCAATGTTACAACAATATAATAAAAATTAGTAGTCAAGGAGAAGAGCATAAGATTAAGTACTTTAGAAACTTGTGGATATAGTTATTAAAACATTTCTTATTACATGACATGACTGCCCCTCCAGAACATCACGGCCAGAAAACATATTTACTCGTTGATGATAAACTTACCTGACCACCAGTAGTGAGGGCCAAATAATGCTTTCCATCAGGGTGTGCAGCAATATTAACTATCTCCTCTTCTGGTTGGCCTGGGACTGGCTGAGGGCAAGGAGCCTCTGAGTTATAGTACAAACTATACATGGTGCCCTTCTGTGTGAGGATAAGTAGGCAGCGCTCAGCACATGCTAATGACTTGATGCCCAACTCTGCCAAAGAGTCACAGTAGTTGAGAGGTCGAGAATGACTGGAGACTCCAGACCAAGCCAGCCATCCCCATGACAAAACCTGTTGATGGCAAGAAAGAACACTTGGGAAAAAATTACTTCGCAATACAGTAATTACAGTATCATCCATTTTCACTTACTTAAGAAGAGGCCTTGAAAATAATCCTTTATGCTTTAACATTTTTAATTGTTACAATATTTCATGAATATAAAAAGATCTTGCTTGTAAAATAAGGTGACCCTGAAGAAAAAGTCATCTTCATCACTAATGGCCTCATGAAGCTTATCATCAATTCACACACACCTCAACCATCTTTTAGAAATTAAGACTACTCTTAAATTCTTAATAACCATTTCCTCAAATTTATACATTACAAAATCACCTGATATGATCCTTGTTGTAATACAGTATGCACATTAACAATCCTTCTAAAATGTTTTCTTACAAAGTTATTGTTTCTTTTATGGAAACTGTATTAGTCAATTTCACAAAGAAAGCCCATTAACCATATCATATATTTTGAGAAAGTCAAAGTTTCGGAGACTTTTTTTTTCAAACATGACCCATATTGCAATACTGTATGTACTGTACAGCTACTACAACTATCAGGGCTATACCCCTGGACATAAAAAGATCTACTACACAAACTTTCACACTTTTTCAGTGCCAAACTCAAAGAACAATGGGATGATTTAGTATCAGAACTGGACATGGTAAAGTGACTATCTTTGTGCACATTATTAACAATAAAGTTCTTGTATACCACTCCGGTAGGGGCTTCAAATTCATACAGGTATTTCATTATTACAAAAGAATAACTTCACCTCCTGGCCTTGTGTGGGTCTGCCATGTGGTGTATGAAGTGGAGGAGTGTGAGGAGCTGCCAAACGATCAAGATGGCACAGGAGGATGACTGCAGCTTGTTCCAGGTCTACACTCACGTCCTCATCCTCAGGCAACTCTAGATAACGAAGGAGGCATTCTGTTGGGCTCACCTGTTGGGTAAAGTAGTAATTTATCTATAATGATGCTTTTTTACAATAGTATTTCTTTCACTCTCAGATGTAAAAATCATACAGTAGGCTCTCACCAATAACGTTTAATAGGTGCCTGAAAAACACCGTTATTAGTGAAAACGTTATTTGTGTGACATTAAAATACATGTAAAAAGGGTTTGTTGGTGCCGCTGCCACAAGAATTTCACCCATTTTTTCCCCTTGAAGCCCTCCTAACACTTTTTGTTAGCTGAAATAAAAAGAATTGCTATTCAACCATCAAAATAAAGAGTTTGAGTAACATAACACTTAGTTTTTGAGGTGCTTGGTGTGATGATTGTTCCGTATCTGAGGGCCGCTAACACTTGCTTTGTCTTTTATTCTACAAGCTAACCATTTCACAAGAAAATGCTCTGTTATCACTAACAACCTGTTTCTATCGCTTTTATCATTCATAGCTCGCCTCGCATTTCCATCACTACCGAAATATTTTTAGCCAGCACAATACTCTTCTTGGTCTCCTCTAAGTTCCTCTTAATATTTCGCACTGTAGACTCAGGACAGTTCAATTTCCTCACTCTAAAAGTTCCCAGTCATTCAGGTGGCAAATCACTCCCTCCACCACCTCCCCTAGCCCCCACAGGCAAAAATGCGGAAGCCATTATTGATCACTGACCCTAACAACCACTGGTTATAGTGGCAAAAATCTCACACGTGGGCGCAGCGCTGTATTCCACTGAGCGTGTGTGAGTGAGGCGGAGTGGACAACTACGTCAGTCAACATGGCGGCAAACAAATGCTATCATTGTTGCGCTCGGATGCTTCCTAAAAAAAATTTCCGTTATTCAAGAGAATCCAGACGTTATTATCGAAAATGGGTATCTATTGTAACTTACCGTTATTGTCGAAAACGTTATTGTGGAAGTCGTTATTGGCAAGAGCCTACTGTAATTACAAAAACGATGAAAATTGTCAATGAAAAATGTCTTGAAAATAGTATAAGCATAATTCTATTTTTCTGTGCGATTTACTTATCACCAAGGACACACAAAATAAAAGAAATAAACGTTTACATACTTCTATAGGAGTGTTTTCATCCCAGATGGTAGAGGATGACTGAGTCTTGAGGAGAGGAATGGCACCAAACCTATGCAGTACTGGCAAGAGTGGAGCACTGGTTCCATGGCTGCTCACACGATTATCCACCTAAAAAATAATAAAAACAAGTCCTATGACAAATACAATACATACTGCGAGATCTGAATACCGTACCTCAGTCACAAAGGACTTTTTCAGGAGTAAGGCTGTCTATCTGACCCTGTGTTTCTTTTGCTACCATATAACCATTACTGGACTAAGATACTAGTTAGAAAGAACAACAAACTACTGTACACCATATGAAGAAAAAATAATTTCTACCTGATTCCTGCCAGAGTCCCACAGTTGCAGCAGCAGAGTAATAACAGTTAGTAGGGTTGACAAAGTAGCTCGCTGAAGTGCCAGGTGAAGTAGGAGAGAAAGTGCCATGTGACGATCACCAAGCGGCACACGTGTCACACTGCTCCCGCCTGTCCCTGTTCGAGGAAGATATCATAGTGTCATCTTCTGCAGACACTTGAGATGGACTCATTTTCATTCCCTATACGTACAAAAATCATGTGACTGTAGAGGTAAGTTAAAGGAAAGAATAAGAGGAACAAGAGCAAAATAATGATGAGGAGAGAATATACAAGTAGAGTAATAAGGTAGAATATGCATATGGCATGGTGGAGTATAGGGCTAAAGTGGAGAATTAAATTTCTTGACCTTCACCCACCAACTTACCTCCAGGTACTTGGCTGAGAACAACAGAGGTGAGGAACTTTTGTGATCTTTCAACAACATCGAGCCAGACGGATGAGACAGTAGACTCATCAAACAATGTTGCTTCAGGTAATGTTTCTAAAGCTTCAAGGGATTCCTGAAGGAAAAATAGTTATTTGGAGATTAATATTCATACTATCAAAAACATAATCACTGACATAATATTAGAGCAGTAAAATCATATGAAATGTACTGTATTCTTGACAGCATAATTTCAATCCTTTAATCAGTCATCCATGGATGTAGAAGATAAACATCTACAGAGAAGAGTCGGAGACAGACAGTAAATATCAACTGAAACACCAAAAGATGATATAAAAATCAAGCAGTAGTTCTGAAAAACCATCATAACTTACTTGCAATAATTCTGTGCAGAGGTCAGCATCTTCCCCTGACCTCCATGCCCTTCTGAGAAAGGCAAAGGCAAAGTTGAGTGCAGCTCTTGATCCAACTCGAGCCAATCCAAGAGTTGCCCGTTCTGCCCCGGCCCCTCTGCCAACCCTTCCTTCACCCCAGACATTTGCTGTCTGAGGTTTTTTCTTGCCCACTGGCTCACCGGGCTTCGTTTCTGGTGGTCTGGCTCGCTTTAGGGCAACAAGATATCTGTAAACAAAGACACATATCAATAATGAATCACTCTCTCAGAATCATTCAACAGTACTGTACTGTACACTAAAACCTCCTGTACCCAGACTTTACCTCATACAGGATCAGCCCTTTGAAACCAGACTCAAGTTCAGTGTGCAGCAAAAAGATAAGGGATAAACATATTCAACTCACTGGGGCAAGTTGACAATAATTGGATAACAGTATACTACTACCACACTACTATGTCTTAATTCTTATTAAATTACTTTTAGGATGGTAAATCAGGGAGGAGGTGGGAGGGGTACCATATGAACCATATAAGCAACAGTGCACACAGAATTCAAAATTTTCCCCACCATCTCCCAACATGTCTGGTGACCAATGGAATTAAATTTTTAATTACTGTTCCTGTGTATCTAATTATTTCTATTTTTTTCTTTATTACAAAATAGCTTAACCAAAGAGTTCTGTCTAATTCTTAACTTTACATTCAACAGATATACAAGTACTACAGTATATGTGTTTGTAGCAGGAACATTGGAACAAATGTAGTGAATTTTCTATATGTCACCTAAACAATTCCCAATAATAACACGACAGCAAACATTGTTAAGATACCTATGAGCCACCATAAAGCGCTGTTGAAGACGACTAGCAGAAAGTGTTGTGGACGCTGCTTCTAAACACATCAGACGCTGTTCTTTGACAAGTGCATCGAGACATTTCTTCAAACCATTTCCTTGTGGTTGTGGTCCCCACGTCCAGCCATCAAGGAGGGATGACGAAGGAGGTGATGCACCTTGTCCACTTTCAAGTTCTCGTTCAGCTTCCTCCCGATCAAGCTTTTGACAAGGCCCACAGTTACATCCACTTTGTGGCCCACATATACCATCACAGCAGGGACAAGTCAATACTCGCATACTGCAATAGTAGTGTCCACTCTCACCTGTAAAGAGCAGATTGAAAAGTGAGAAAATTTGGTTTATCAGTAAAATTTTGTTTTCCATAAGTCTAACTCGCAAAAAAGCAGATCACTTACTCTGGGATTACAGACTCTGCTATCCAGTCCAGAGTCACTAATTATAACAAATCATGATGAACTGAGTTGTAATACAGATGAGGGCAGGAAGATTACCTAAAAATTAACCACTCTAATGCTACATAAGGGTGGTTAATCTCCTGGTGTAAGCTGGGAGGAATCTTCAATAGATACAAAGAAGGTACAGTAACAGGTACACTGATGTGTGTATGAAGAGGGACAACTGCATGAGTACAGTACCTTTCCTGGCAGTAACTCCAGCAGAGTTAAGGATGCCTTCAACATGAGGTCCTGCAACTTCTCCATCTTTAACCATTTGGTTGTATAATGAAGGCAGATTGTCCGGCTGTAGGAGGCTCTGTAGATCTGACTTCAGCCATTTCACATCTAGACGGGGTTGAGGGCGGAGCGTGACCCCGCCCATCCCCCCCTGCCATATCAGGGGGGATCCCACAGCTGTCATTGTTGATTTATTTCCTGAAATTATACAAAATAAAACATTTACATATCTAATGTATGGAATATACTGTATATTGTATTGTGCATGCAGTTTTTCTTTCTTTATTCTTTTAAGCCTTTTCTTGCTGCAATGAAAGCTAGGTTTATGGTCACAGTGGTAAGTGGATTGCACTTGCCTTAGACACTACTCAGCACCAGCAAATTAAAAACTGTGAACACTAAATTATGTATGATTTTGGCTGGAATGAACCATTCAATGTGCACGAGCTACAGTACTGTACACAAGTTTTACTGTACATGTATTACATTTCATCACTTTTCTCCTCTTAATTATCTTCCATCAAGCTTTTTTTAGTTTATTATCCACTGTTTGGATTTGTTCCTTAACAACCACACAAATAAAATTTAGAAAATTCAACAAGAAACAGGAAAATTTCTGGTTTAGGGTAATTTTTCTCTCATTCATGGGAGATTTATGAAAGACTGAGATTTTGGTAAAGGTGAAGGAGACCGTTAGCACTAGAAGGATGATGAGTAATAAAATTGAGGCAACAAAATTGTAGTACTTATAGTTTATGCCTTCTTTTTAGCTTATCCTTGGATCATAAATTAATTGTTAGTGGGCAGAGCATGTAAGAAGAAGGAAATGGCGGGGTAAAAACACTCCAAACACTGATCATATGACGGTAGTTTCAGGTCTCTACATCCTTTGTAAGCGAAAAAATAAAATATTTGCCATAATTAAGGGACCGTTGGATCACCCACAGCAACCGTGTTTCGGTTTACATCATCTGCTATGCGGGAGTGTCCAGGGTCTTTGTAGAAATATCAAGAAGCAAACCATGATCTCACCAGGCTTATTTATTATGATTTATATTGGATTGCATTCATTCATTTTTTCTAGAGATGTGTTTTGGATAGTAAGAATGTTAAAACGACAATGCACAGGTTAGAAAGTTAGGTGAGGTTAGGTCAGGTTCTAATAGTTTCTGTGCATTCTTGCTTCCATTTTCGTGTTCAGTATCATGCAAATAGTACCTCCAGAAATTTTGGTTCAATTCCAGGTATTTGTTTACAAGTAGACAACCAACGAACCTCTAGGTTATGTTACGTTGTTAGGTTAGGTTACATTTGTTAGGTCAGGTTAGTTTTGTTGCTTTATGGTTGTTGAACAATGTGTTTTTCCTATGTTAAAATCCATGGTTGTTCACTTGTCAAAAAATACCCAATTCCATAAGTTACTTCTGGTGTTAATGGTCTACACCAGCTTTACTGAGATATTTCATTCACTAGTCGAGCCAGTTACCAATTTAATCTAACCATAATAATTAATTGCAGACAGATTTCTAAAATTGCATAAACTTGGGAGAAAAGAATATAAGACATTGAGAACAGAAAGGTAAACTGAAGCTACACCTCTTGTTACTTTGACCTCACAATCTCCCTCTTTATCTGAGCTAATTTTACCTCAAACATGTGATAAATTCCAACACCAAAACTTCAGGAATATCACGAAGCTCTTATTTCTGATACATATTAATAGTTGTCTTCCACCAATATTATTAAATAGAACCAAATATATTTGATTAACATTCATACACAGTATAGCTCTTCCACGACACGTAATTAATTCAGTCTTACTGGCTAATTGAATTACGTCTTAGTCTTGGATATGGACACGTTGCCATGGTGCTGTATAGTACTAGGCTGGTATTCACCTTGACGGTAATAAAACTGTCATGGCGAGGCGTGTCAAGTGTAGTACTGGCTGGGGACGTCCATCTGTGTCTTACTGGATCGATGTTTACAGCTGATGTTAAGTTCACCGTGAAGGTCGACTTACCAACCATACACTGTCTTCGTTATCTCTTCTTTCCAGTTTTCTTTTGTATAGATTACACGCATATATTATTAAATGAAATGTGTGTATCCTAGATTTTAAATACAAGTTTAATCATAAATGACAAAAATATTTTCCCGATTTTTATAATGTACTGTAGCCTGGGGACTCATATTTATTTGTAAGTTTGTATACACAATGTGTAAGTAAAACCAATAGAATTTAAGTTTATTGTATGCTAAATCAATTGTATCACTCTGATGAAAACTATATTATAATAAAAAATGTAATGGTTATTTTCCCTAACGTAAAATACCAAAATCGCAGTAAGTGAATGTTGAGGAAGGACCACGACACATACATCGAATTCTTTTTAAGATAGTGTTGGAATTTATGGGAATGTTTTAACGAGTGAATGGGTGACACGAAATGAATAAGGAGTGTTTGTTCTCAGTTTTGGCAACCCTGCACTATTGCTGAAAAATTTTATTGGTTTGCATTTGTCATTTCACCTCCTTTATCAGCTTGCTAATCTGCCGCCCTTTCGGCTTAATTAATTGAAAGGCCGTGTGGACGGTTGCTTGGTTTCAATGTTACTTTGTTATGACCTTCATTGTAAGTGTACCACCATTAATTGATTGAACGCTTTCACCACACACACACACACACTCAAAACCGCCTTGAAAGCACATCCTCACCCCTCCAAGTGGGTGCCTGCTCTCCCCCCTGAAACCTGCTCCAGTCTCTAACCTCACCACTAACACAACAAGTTTACCCACAACAGTACCACAACCCTACCCCTTCCCCTCTGGCCAACCACTTCCCACCATCCTCAACCCACCCATCCTAGGCCCTCTTCTTTCTCACTCTCACAGGTTGCTACAGGCTGCCATCAGGTTACCTACCGAACCCAGCATGACCTCAGCTATGCCCTCGTCCGCCCACCCCCTCGACATGCCCTATCCGCCAGGTTCCAACCCCAGTCTCATCCTCCAACCAAGCTGGGTTTAGTGTGGAAACTTGGGCATTAGGGTGTGTCAATTTTGTCAACATGTTAAAAATCAAATTTGGTAGTCAAAATATTGTGCCTCTTTATGTCTAAACTTGATATTAGCAAACAAAAATGAATTGAAATAACCCTCACCTACATCAATTATACCTTAAAGTTTCAAATATTAGTATTTCAACAAATTAATGAGACTTGATTAGAATTATTCACTTGATATTAACTAATCTCATGTAAGCATATGGATTATGGAGTATTTTATGGTTCTATAGCTTGTGTACAATATGCATGTCAGAACATGAACATGAACAGGCTCTCCGTGTGGGACAGTTTAATTCTTGTTTTGACTTGTACCAAGCGTGAGGATAAGGCGCCCGGCTCATTCTCCTTCTAGATATCATAGACGGTGGTTTGCTCTCATTGCACTTGCACCTACTCTACCAGACGAATTCTACATTTTAATTATTGTAAGTAGGGCATATTGATTGTCGCAGTTACTTATATCATTGTATAAAACATTATGTTCTAAGAAATTATTATGTTATTTCTGTTACAGCATTTTTGATAAACAAATTGATATTTTTTGAAACAACAATTGAATTATGAAACATTGAAATATTTTTCTATTTGTCAGATAGTGTGAAGATGTCAAAATTGAAGACAAGAAGTCAGTTGTCAACCCACTTGAGCCTGCTAGTTGGTAAAGGGAAGGAGCTTCCTGTATCAGAACTTCCAACAGTGAGAGACATGCTAAGATTAGGGTTACTCCTTCGAGAAAAAAATGCAAAGGACAGAAGGAACTATACAGATAAAGAACTCATAAATGACATGATAGTCCCTCTTCTGCATCAATGGACAAAAGCTAATGCACTATTCAAACCACCTGTGATTAATCAGTGTCGAACTATTGAGCTAAAACTAACGAAATTATGGCACAAAGCAGTTGAAACATCACTTGGTAAAGGAAACTTGGCCAGGAAAAATGAATTTCTGCACACACTTGATACTCTGTTTGACATTTTGACCTGCAAGTGCTCCATACAATTATGTTCTGAATCCCACATTGATTGTGGTTGTCCTCGTGAAAAGAAGATCCCTGTTTTAGAGCTTGAATTTATAAAGGCACAGAGGACAAAGGCAGAAGGCCAAGGAAGTATGCAAATGGGTTCAATAGATTATTCAGAAACAAAGAAGCAGATTGCTAATGCCAAGAAGAGAGAACAAATCCGAGAGAGGGAACAAAAGAAGAAAATGAAGAGTGAAGAAGCCATCCAAAGAGAGGAAGAGCTGTGTCAAGATGTTTATCACTTCTTTGATAGTTCTTCTGATGAACAGGAAGCAACATCAGATGATAGTTCCAAAGAGCCATCTGAACCTTTACCAAAGAAAATGAAATACAACACAAGAAATATTTCAAACATTGCTTTAGCTAGTATTCGCCACCATGCTGGACTTCATGAGGCTGCAGAAATTGCAACTGCCGCTTGGATAGATGCAGGCCTCATCAGCCGAGAGGATGTATCTTTGGTGATAGATCATAATAAAATTAGAAGAGCACAAGAAAAAATAATGAAGGAAATATCTGATCAGCATGAAAAAGATTTAAGCGAGGGAGGGCTCTCCTGTCTTTTGTTTGATGGAAGAATAGATGACACAAAAGTTTTGCTAGAAGTAGAGGGAGTGAACAGAAAGTTTCCAGGTCTCATCAAAGAAGAACACTACTCTGTCTGTTCTGAGCCTGGTGGTCGGTTTTTGTTTCACTTTGCTCCCGAAACTGAAGTAGAAGGGAAGAAACATGCAGAGGTCATTGCTGATCATATTTTATGTTGGGTTCAGGAGAGAGGACTTGGCAGTTCACTGCAGGCTGTTGGTGGAGATTCAACTGCAGTGAACACCGGATGGCAGGGGGGTGTAATGACGCATTTAGAGAAAAAACTAGGAAGAAGACTTGTTTGGATTGTATGTGATTTACATACAGGCGAGCTACCTCTTCGTCATCTCATCCAGGAACTTGATGGTCCTACAAAGAGCAACAACAAGTGGTCAGGTCCCCTTGGCATCATGCTGGATGAAGCAACACAACTAGAAATAAATACAACCTTTCCAAAGGTCGAAGTTGGCCCTCCCCTTCCGGCGTTGTCTGAAGGAGTCATCAAAGATCTCAGCACAGATCAATCCTATGCTTATCGTATTGCCCAAGCAATAAGATCAGGAGAAGTGCCTCAGTCATTGGCTCTCTTGGAGATTGGACCTGTCAGTCACAGCCGTTGGTTAACTACAGCTCTTCGTTTCTGCAGGATTTGGATTTCCAAACACGAATTGAAGGGCAAAGTGCTGAAGAATTTGAGGTTAATTGTTGAATTTATTATTGGAGTTTATCTTCCCCAGTGGTTTAGTGTGAAACTTAATCCTATGTGGGTGGATGGGCCCAATCACCTTTTGTTTCAATTGCAGCTAGTAAGAACACAGAGGAAGGTAGTGAGGGACATCGTGTTACCTGTGGCAAGAAGGTCCGCTTGGTATGCTCGATCAGAAGCAGTTTTGCAAGCAATGCTTTGCAGTCAATGTACCAATCTCCGAACCGAGGCTGTAGAAGTCATTCTAAAGATTAGAGGAACGCTAATAGATGACGACCAGTTGGGAGACTGTTCGTTTCATTCAAGAAAAGTTCCCCCAATAAACGTCAATGCCACCAAATTGTCAGAATTGGTTGACTTGAGTTTGGAAGTCTTAGAGCCACCATTGACAACAAGTCTAACTAGCCAAGAATTGAGAAACCTTAAAGAGACTCCAATGCAGGTGCCGAAGTGGCCTTCCCACACTCTAAGTGTGGAGAGATGTGTGAAAATGGTCACAGAAGCAGCGGGCCATGTTTACAGCCACGAGAGGCGAGAAGGTTACATCAAAGCACAAATAGCAAGCAGACTACTGATGACAAGAAACCAAAGCAAAGAGAGTATGAAGGCATTGGTTACTTTCAAATAGACTACGGATAATAAAATATAATAATTTGAAACTTGAAACAGTAACATGTGTGCAAACGCTGGTTATGTTATAAATTCACAAATATGTACATTTAAAAATCCATTTGATGTAGGTAGGACTTATTATAAAAAAAAATTTATGCCAGAATATTGTTTTGCATGCTTAAAGACTACAATAAATTGCTACCAAATTACTCGATTTTCAATTTAGCCAGTTCACCCCCTAAATTGACACACCCTATTGGGCATGCTACCCTCACGAGCCCCGGGCTTTTAGTTAACCGTGTTGCCAACAAATGGCGTTGATCGGAGCTCAGTTGCTCACATTTTTTATCGGTAAAGGTACAAGCTTTCCCGTCTTTCTTATTATAGTCTTTGTGTCACACCATTGTGACGTCACTAGCAGGCTATTTGCCTGAGTGAGCCGTGAAGGAAGGCCGTGTTATGACTGGCTGTTATGTGGGGATTAAATTTTTAGTATTTTTATATTATGTTAATTAAACACAAGTTTATGTCGCTACTGTCTTCTGTGGTTAGTAAATTGTTGGTATTTTTATTTTCATAATTGAGTTACATGTGATGTTAGAGAGTTGGTTAACTACCGTCATGGTAGTTTGTCAACCCAACAAGTAGTTACTGAGAGTTTTATTCCGTCATCAATTGAAATTTAGGTGAAGATGTTTTATGAAAAGGTAATTGCAAAGATAAACTCCGCCATTTTATATATTATGCTGCCTTGGTGTTAGTGTAGTTTATATTGGTGTTTGTAGTAAAAAATAATTAGTTGCCGTCGACGATTTGGTGAATTGACAAAAATTAATAGGGTTAATATTCGTTTTTGTCCCAATAGATATTTTAGATTTTGGTTAATATATAGGACTAACCCGCCAGGGCTGCAGAGTGCAGAGGCGGCCGTATCATCTCACGTCCAGAAAATGCCTCAAATTTCACCATATCATAGTAAGTTCTTTCTGGTTAATATACCGGGGAAGTTAGGTAGGTTAGGTAGGTCTGTTCTTCATACCGGCAAAAGTTAAGTAGCATTTATTTTAAAGTATCCAGTTTTTAACATATTTCCAGACTACAACAGTGTCCACTATAATATAACAATGAAAATCCGGCGTTTTCAGAATTGTTTTCAATCAATTTCGCTCGCGGGTTAGTCTATATAATTACCCAGATTTTTTTACCATTATCAATAGGATTATTTTTTGGTAAAGGTGCAGAAAAGGCGTGACCACCAGAAGGAATTGTCCGAATTGGTTGAAATTTTTTCTACACTATAATATGATATTAAACACACAAATGGAAACAATGCATGGAACCTAATAGAACCTGACCTAACATAGCCAACCTATGGGTTTGTTAGGTCAGGTTCTATTAGGATCTATGCATTATCGTGTTAAACAACTTAAATTAATATCGAGGTTGATATACATCAGCAATGGCGAGGAGTAACACGTGGAAGCGTTCACCATCATTAAGGAAACGTCTCTTGGAAAGGGATTCAGCGAGATAAACAACAAAAATGGTGCCGGGAGGAGAACTGTGAAGTGGGATAGAGCAAATAAAAAATTCCTAAACAATACTTAACATTTTAATAGAAAGTTGTCGTTTCTTTTAATATACTTAAAATCATAAAAACTAAGTAATTGTATATAGTTTATTATAAGTCCAGAAGTTTGATACAGAAAGATTACGAAAGAACTTGTCAAATTGCCTTATTGTTGTGTGTTATACCTGCTGTCTCGGTACTTAACATAACCGTTTACTAGACATTCAGGTAGTATTATCAATTATTAAAACCATTATCTTGTACTGTATTAGTGTAGATCAGAACTAGCAATGGTTGGTTACGTCACACTAATTAACATTTTTCTCATATCGAGATAAGCACATTACCACTATACCAACATTATTACTTCTCGGCCGTACATTGATGGAAGCGTCTTCACGATTTCACATAATATATTGCGTATTTCCCGTTTCAACGTTTATAATGGACTCCTTAGTTTATTACACCAGACTTTAATGATTTTGTCTGTCTTAGGACAGGTTTTGGTCCTACTCAAGATTTAGTTTAATCGAATAAAGGAAGTCTTGTACTTTGTGAATAATTTTGACCAGGTACAGTACAGTACAGTACAGACCCGTATGGGGTATTTCGAAATTTATCCAATTGACCAAGTCTGATTTAGTATTCACTTGTTAATTTACTACCCTTTGGGCAGGTGTGTGGGCAGGTAAGTAGGGGTGTGGTATTTGTTAGGTTTACACCGTTCATCACCCTTCTCACCAGTGGCGGCTCGTGAAAAATAAAATGGAGGGACTGCAAGCCTCACACAACAGTAGGATGCACAAATTTGACCTACCTCAGGTATGAGTTGTAGTTGATGTCCACGAATTCCCAGGGCATGGTAGTAGTGTTGGTGGTAGAAGCAGGGCCGGTGCAAGATGATTTGGCGCCCTAGGCAAGCCTTAAGATGTGCGCCCCTTGAAAGTTTTGATAAGCTAATGTAGGTACAGTAACCCATGACTACATTGTTTTCATCTTGTGGCTTTATTACTTCACCCATGCAAATAACCAATTATTGTTATTACATTAAGTCAATAAATTCTTGATGTAAACTTCAGAGGTCAGGTAACCTTGCCTCATCCCGACAAAGACAGGGAAGGGGCGGCTCAGCTGGCCTGGCAGTAAGGGAGGGGAGGGGATGGTGGGGTTGGGAGAAGGGTTCCTCAGATGTCAGCCTTCAGGTCACTGCTCGACAGTTCTCCAGGCCGCCAAAGATAAGGACCCGGGTTAGTCCCTCCGGGGGGGGGGGGGGGGGTTAACGAATAGTATTAAAAAAGAAAACACAGTCGGCTACCGTCGACCTACCCTCCGATCCCCCACCCTTCTAACATCCTGCTCCGACCCTCCACGGCTCCACCACAGTTTTCCCTTCATTTTTAATTTTATCCAAGTTTGCCCTGAATTTGTGGCGCCCCCAGATGTTGGCGCCCTAGGCGATCGCCTAGTTCACCTAGTGGGTAGCGCCGGCCCTGGGTAGAAGGGATGGCCGAGGTGGTGATGGACCAGTATTAATTGAAAATAAAGTCGGCGTGCTCTTCGATGTAGCAAAATTGTTTATTACTATTTCATTAAAATCCTTTATTTCTGTTATACTTTATTTTCAATGGATATCACTGCTAAAGCAGACAGTCTGTCATTCACCATGGTACAGCGCAAAAAAGTTTTAATTCTCTTCAAAGTTGAAAAGCACCTTTCTGCTTCTGCCGTTGTCATTGGAGTTATTAAAATTTTCAGCAACTTGACAGTGTCTGAAAATGTTGACTGTAGATTATTGTCACTCATCATCTCCAACAAGTCTGAGACTTTCTGATTTACACAAATCACGATTTAACCACACTGTCCACACGCAATGTAAACACGTTGTACGAGACTGAGCTGCTTCCAGTGCAGCTCATTGTGCGGCGGCGGCGCCAATTAATAACAGACATGAATCGTACAGCATTGACAGCAACTATGAAAGTAACTTAAATTTTGGTCTGATTTTAATGAGAATTCACTTAGCAACGTATTGAAAATAATTAAATAACATAAAATAATATATTTGTTGGTAGTGTATTATTCAGCTGTCTCTCTAAATGAATCATACGCCTGGCAGTGCGTGTCTGGGGGGACGAGCCGCCACTGCTTCTCACAACTGTCCCGGGCTGGAGTTTGGTCCCCAGGACAGTTTTGCGAGATACACACTGTACTACCAACACCCACTGTACTTCAGGTCAAAATATCAAATTATTTCATTTCAAAATGTTACAACTTTAAACATGACCATTGGATTTCAGAGTCTTTAGCTTTTTGTACAACTAAGTTAGTTTACATTGTGTGTTGCACATAGCAAATTTATAATTTTACAAGGATTTTTTTTCTAAATTTTAGACAAAACCGACTTCCATTCAACAATTGGTGTGCAGTGTCCAGTTTGTCAACATTCCGTAAGTAAAATCCCTACTGTACTTTCATGTACTATGTATGCATTGCTTTCAAAATAATAGTATGTATACAGAATCAAAAACGTATCTTTACGGACATGGCCGATGAATTTCAAAATGAACAGACACCTGTTGTCTCTTAGGTTGTCAAAATCCTTCGTCCGAGGTGTCATTATCTAACACCACCATAAAGATGCATTTTTGGTGATGTACAGCTTGTTATAACTACACCGAAATGATAGATTTCAATGCCATCTGCAGGTACAGTCCTGTGGTCATCCGTTTAGTTTTGATTTTGCACACCCAATAGGTCACTACATGGGCATTAGCGATAAATATACATCGGTTATCATGTTGGCATCACAGGATCCATATACTTCACCTTCAGCTTACAAGATCATTATTATTCTACTTTTCCAAAATCGGAGTATAAAAGATATCAAATTTATTCAGTGTTTATTTGATTATGGACATATATTGTATAATGAGAGCCAACATTATATTCTTTCTCGATACAAGTGCCAACCATTACACAATATATCTACCTTTTTTAATCTGTGGCTTGACTCGAGGCTTACTTCTACGTCCTTAAATGTTACTTTACTGTACTTTTAAATATTTTTTCTTAATTGTATAAATAAATTTGTGCTTAAGGTGGTAGTCATGAAGGTGTGGGATGGTTGACAGTACAGAACAGTCGCTGAGGTCATCTGGCCATCTTGCTTTCACATCTGGTTCATCGATCTTTTACAACAACCTGTAATAAAATTTTGATCACTTTAATGTATGTATCATTACCAATACACAACAGTTACCCCAAAATGTATTGCACCCTTATATATCCATACACTTGAGCACCCTCCTAAAACACCTTACACGTGAGCACCAGCCTTCCTGCTCTCCTATGGCTGCAGCAGTCTTCTCACAGGCACCATCCACAACATTCCTTCACAGTACATGCCATTTTACTCAGATAAATTTGTAACATTCACTATTAATAATTGTATGAGCACATCACCGCCGCCCGTGCACAAGTGCCCTCCACTGCCCAACGTACGTTCCTTCCCCACCCTTCTCACAAAGCGAGTCACTCGTTTTCATTCTTACATTCAGTGGTTTTTAGGTTAACCATACAAAGACAGTTAACTTAAATGGGGAGGCTGAATTAACATGTGTTACATCTTGCTCAAGGTTGGTTCTGTCACTTCCTCTATGTTGGCCTTCAAGTACATCATCTGTCACTTGCAATATATTTAGAGTTATTTATGTAGAATAAAGGTTAGACATACAATATCCTTCTGCCACTAGACCACCTGTACTTAAACTGACTCCAACTGTACACAAGTCATCAAATTTTAACAATTTACAAAAGTCAATTTTATCTAACTTTAAAATTAACTTTATGTATTCATGATCAGTAAACGTAAGTGGCTCATAAAATAGTTAGAATTAAAAGTACTTTAAATAAGTTATATACAAAATAGGGTTTTGTGTAATAGACACTATATTACTGATTTGGTTCAGTCTAGGTTAGTTATGTTTAATCTAAGTTAGGATAGTTAAGTCAGTAAAGTTAGTTGAAACTCACCCACAACAACTTGCTTTACTTGCTTTATTTACTACTATACAAATAATTATTTTCTCTAATAACCAATAGGCATGTAGTCCTGTATATTTATACTGCCACGACAACTAATATTAATTTTACTAGATCAGTCGCTACAGTCAGTCCACTCAAGTCCTCCAACACAGTCCTCCAGGGCCCCCAACACACACACTCCTCCAGAGCCCTCCAACACACACACACTCCTCCAGAGCCCTCCAACACACACACACTCCTCCAGGGCCCTCCATCACACAGTGTTGAGTGGTTTATCGGATGACCATACTAGCTAAGATATATAAGTAACTTCACTGATGAGGCTGAAGTAACGTGCTGCTTGTTAAGTCTTGCTCAAGGTTCTGTCACTTCTCCATTGGCCTTCACGTACATCAGCCGTCACCTGCAACATGTTTAAAGTAGCTATTTATGTAGAATGAATGTTAAACATACAATATCCATCAACCACTAGATCACATGTACTTGAACTTTCGTCAACTGAAACCAAATTATTACTTTTTAATAATTTACACGTCTCAATTTTATGTAACTTCAAAATTAACTTTCAGAATTCATGATCAGTTAACATGAGTGGCTAGAGAAATACATATAATTTTTGTTCAATAAATTTTTTATTTTATATATTTACTATTTAATGGATAACTTAATACTGATTTGGTTCAGTGTAGGTTAGTTGCATTTAATATGTTAGGCTGGTTAAGTTAGGTTAGTAAAGGTAGTTGAAACCCACCCACAACAACTTGCTTTACCAGTTACATTTACAACTACACTTCTACTAATTTTCTTAAACCAACAGGCATGTAGTCCTGTATATTTAAACGTAATGTCACTACAACTAATATTAATTTTACTAGAAGATCAGTCTCTACAGTCAGTCCACACAGTCCTCCAGAGCCCTCAAACACAGTCCTCCACACACATCCTCCACTGCCCAGTGTAGGAGCACAGTGTTGCGTGGTTTATGAGACGATACTAGCTAAGATACACAAGTAACTTAACTGATGAGGCTGAAGTAACGTGCTGCTTGTTAAATCTTGCTCAAGGTTCTGTCACTTCTCCATTGGCCTTCACGTACATCAGCCGTCACCTGCAACATGCTTAAAGTTGTAATTAATGTAGAATAGACATTAAACAAACAATTTCCATGTACAATTAGGTCACATGTACAGTACTTAAGCTGTCCCTAACTGTACACAAGTTATATTTTTATAATTTACACGTCTCAATTTTATCTAAATTCAAAATAAATTTTTTCAGTTCATGATCAGTTAACCTAAGTAGATAATACAATAGTTTAAATTGATGTTCTTAAAATATTTTTTACCCAATATATTTACTGTATAATAGACACCTTATTACTGATTTGGTCAAGTCTAGGTTAGTTATGTTTAATCTAAGTTAGGCTGGTTAAGTTAGGTTAGTAAAGTTATGTTAGTTGAAACCCACCTACAACAACTTGCTTTACTTGCTATATTTACTCCTATACTACTACTTATTTTCTCTGATAACCAATAGGCATGTAGTCCTGTATATATATATACTGTCACTACAACTAATATTAATTTTACTCTAAGATCAATCTGTCTAGTCAGTTAGTCCACCACAGCTCTCCAATGCACTCCGTCAGCCCCCCCCCCCCCCCCCACACCCTCCATTGCCCAGTGTAGGAGCACAGTGTTTAGTGGTTTATGGGATGACCATAATTGCTAAGATATACAAGTAACTTAACTGATGAGGCTGAAGTAACATGCTGCTTGTTAAATCTTGCTCAAAGTTCAGTCAGTTCTCCGTTGGCTTTTTCGTACATTAGCTGTCACCTGCAACATGTTTAAGTTTCTATTTATGTAGAATGAATGTTAAGCATACAATATATACTTCTACCATTAGACCACATGGACCTAAACTGTCCCCAACATTTTACATAAATCATTACCTCCACATCGGTTTACTCAAATTACGTCTCACCAATACAGTACTGCTACACTATATTGGACTACACATCTCTACACTGTTTCATGCACTATACACAAGGTTTACTACAGCTCATTTACTAGACCTTTGTAGGGGTATCGAGATATTAAAGTTGTCTAGCACTCAGGATGGAAGGAAACTCTAATGTGGTTATCTTGTATAATATATAAGTTATATGATAGACAGTCTGGTGCTGGAGGTGCTGTGTGGTGAGGGGCTGCTTGGTAGAGACGTGCGGTGAGTAGCTTGTCGAAGGAGGTATGTGTGCAGGAGCTCCGTTAGAGAAGATGTTGCCTGTTGCTGGCCTCCTGGTTGAATGAAATGTTAACAGTGTGGAGCTTGCTGGAGGAGATGTTGCTTGTTCAAGAAGATTGGTCAGAATCAGAGTTGGTTGGTGAGGAAGCTCAGAGAAGGACATGCTCGCTGGCGGGAGCGAGGACCGCCAGGCAGGCGGAGGAGAGGCGAGGGTCGCCAGGCAGCGGCAGAGGAGGAGGTGTTGCTTGTTCAAGAAGATTGGTCTGACTGAATCTCAAGGGAGAGACAGAGCTTATATACACCCAGCAGCGGCTATGAGTCATGGTGGAAAAACCCGAGAAGTAGCCGGTGACTAGTTCCGTTGCTAAGATACGGCGGGCAATGGAATGCGGATACGCTTGGTTGCTAGGGAAGACGGTAACAGGTGGTGGCGTGGCTACGCAGTTAGGTAGTTGTAGGGGAGAAGTCCACTACAATACTCCCCCTCCCCTCCAGGCGGTGTAGGAGACTTGTTGATTGTAGAGTTGCTTAGCACATGTGAGGAAGACCGGGCGGTGCATGCCTCATGTGAGACAACGGCGATGGCGTGATGAGCCGATCTCGCAGAAATACAACTGTCTAGATACACACTATCTGTGGGAGAAGGGAGAAAAAGGGTGTGTGGAGGCGATGATTGGTGTGCTTCCCTCACGACAGGTACAGGGTCGTCAGATGCGCCTGCTGGGGTGTGTGTGGGCCTGGATCAGGAGCAAGGGCTGGGTCAGCAGAAGCGGGTTAGGGCTCGTGACAGCAGCTGGGTCCACGACAGCAGCAGGGTGCAGGACATTAGCAGGGAGTACCTGAGGGAGAAAAGAGGGGGTGTGGAGGCGATGGATGTTGTGTGCTTCCCTCACGGCAGGAACTGCTGGGCCGGGGTCGGCGTCTGAGGCAGGACGGGTGTGCTGGGGTCGTCAGAATGTGGTGCGTGGGGCAGGAAGAGGAGCTGGTGTCTGCTTGAAGACTGGGAGCATGATCAGTGTCTCCTCCATCCTGTGTGAGTGCTAATCTCCGGGAGTCACCATTGTAGGGGTATCGAGATATTAAAGTTGTCTAGCACTCAGGATGGAAGGAAACTCTAATGTGGTTTTCTTGTATAATATATAAGTTATATGATAGACAGTCTGGTGCTGGAGGTGCTGTGTGGTGAGGGGCTGCTTGGTAGAGACGTGCGGTGAGTAGCTTGTCGAAGGAGGTATGTGTGCAGGAGCTCCGTTAGAGAAGATGTTGCCTGTTGCTGGCCTCCTGGTTGAATGAAATGTTAACAGTGTGGAGCTTGCTGGAGGAGATGTTGCTTGTTCAAGAAGATTGGTCAGAATCAGAGTTGGTTGGTGAGGAAGCTCAGAGAAGGACATGCTCGCTGGCGGGAGCGAGGACCGCCAGGCAGGCGGAGGAGAGGCGAGGGTCGCCAGGCAGCGGCAGAGGAGGAGGTGTTGCTTGTTCAAGAAGATTGGTCTGACTGAATCTCAAGGGAGAGACAGAGCTTATATACACCCAGCAGCGGCTATGAGTCATGGTGGAAAAACCCGAGAAGTAGCCGGTGACTAGTTCCGTTGCTAAGATACGGCGGGCAATGGAATGCGGATACGCTTGGTTGCTAGGGAAGACGGTAACAGGTGGTGGCGTGGCTACGCAGTTAGGTAGTTGTAGGGGAGAAGTCCACTACACCTTCCTTCCTTCCCTCCCTCCCTCATGCCCCCTTAAGTGTCCCCCTCGACAGCTAGATTACACTTGGTTTTAATGACAAACTTCACCACAACCACCTGCCCACCTCGTGTGCAATTCCTTCTTATGTGAACACAATCCTATCCCAGACACCACCAGATTCCCCCCCCCCCCCCCAACAAGGATACAACATCCCACATCCTCTCACAAAACGTTAAATGACCCCACAATAAGCCAAACCCACCTACAAAACATTAAACTACACCACAAGAAGCCACACCCACTCACAAAGAGTTAAACGACCACCAACAAGCCACACCCACCCACACCCTTACAAAACATTAAATAACACCATAGTAGGCCACACCCACCCACACCTTCACACACAACGTTAAAATTTACCTCAAGGAATACTGTTGTGTAGTATGAGAAGCTTCACTCGTGGTCTGTTGTCCCCACATACTGCACCACACTTCACTTATGACCTCATACTGCACCCCACAGACTGTACCACGCCAATATCAGAGCTTTGTACTGATGTTGGATCTGTAGCCATTCCTTGATCTGAAAAAGAAAAAGATTCACCAGCACATTGTTATACGTAGATTGACTAAGGTTAAGTTGATCTTCAGCTGAAATAAGCTGGGGATGAATCTTCAGGCGAGCCAAACATTAACATTTTCCAGAGGTTAATTAGATGGCGAGCCTTATTTACCAATACATTTAAACTGTCTTTATATACATCTTAACATTTAGTTTAGGAACCCGGGTTTTTTTTTTTTTTTTTTTTTACAAGTAGACAACCAACGAACCTCTAGGTTAAGTTAGGTTACGTTACGTTATTAGGTTACGTTACGTTAGTTTTGGTTGTTGAGCAATGTTTTTTTTTCCGATGGTAAAATCCACGGTTGTCCACTTTTAAAATTACCAGGAACCCTTAACGTTACTTTATTTAATATACGATATAATGTATTCTGGAACACCTCGACCTACTGTAACGGCTCCCTACCTCACCCGGCTCGTTCCCTACCTCACCCGGCTGGCTGGCTGGCTGGCTCGCTCGCTCCCTACCTCACCCGGCTGGCTGGCTGCCTACCTCACCTCACCCGGCAGGCTAGCTCGCTCCCTACCTCACCCGGCTGGCTGGCTGGCTCGCTCCCTACCTCACCCGGCTGGCTGGCTGGCTCCCTACCTACCTCACCCGGCTGGCTGGCTGGCTCGCTCCCTACCTCACCCGGCTGGCTGGCTCCCTACCTCACCCGGCTGGCTGGCTGGCTCCCTACCTCACCTCACCCGGCTGGCTGGCTGGCTCCCTACCTCACCTCACCCGGCTGGCTGGCTGGCTCGCTCCCTACCTCACCCGGCTGGCTCCCTACCTCACCTCACCCGGCTGGCTGGCTCCCTACCTCACCTCACCCGGCTGGCTGGCTCCCTACCTCACCTCACCCGGCTGGCTGGCTCGCTCCCTACCTCACCTCACCCGGCTGGCTCGCTCCCTACCTCACCTCACCCGGCTGGCTCGCTCCCTACCTCACCTCACCCGGCTGGCTCGCTCCCTACCTCACCTCACCTCACCCGGCTGGCTGGCTGGCTCCCTACCTCACCTCACCCGGCTGGCTGGCTGGCTCCCTACCTCACCCGGCTGGCTGGCTCCCTACCTCACCTCACCCGGCTGGCTGGCTGGCTCGCTACCTCACCTCACCTGGCTGGCTGGCTGGCTGGCTCGCTCCCTACCTCACCCGGCTGGCTGGCTGGCTCCCTACCTCACCTCACCCGGCTGGCTGGCTGGCTGGCTGGCTGGCTCACCTCACCCGGCTGGCTGGTTCGCTCGCTCCCTACATCACCTCACCCGGCTGGCTGGCTGGCTGGCTCGCTCCCTAACTCACCTCACCCGGCTGGCTGGCTGGCTCCCTACCTCACCCGGCTGGCTGGCTGGCTCGCTCCCTACCTCACCCGGCTGGCTGGCTCCCTACCTCACCTCACCCGGCTGGCTGGCTGGCTCGCTCCCTACCTCACCCGGCTGGCAGGCTCACTCCCTACCTCACCTCACCCGGCTGGCTGGCTGGCTGGCTCGTTCGCTCCCTACCTCACCTCACCCGGCTGGCTGGCTCGCTCCCTACCTCACCTCACCCGGCTGGCTGGCTGGCTCGCTCGCTCCTTACCTCACCCGGCTGGCTGGCTGGCTCGCTCCCTACCTCACCCGGCTGGCTGGCTGGCTCGCTCCCTACCTCACCCGGCTGGCTGGCTGGCTGGCTCGCTCCTTACCTCACCCGGCTGGCTGGCTCGCTCCCTACCTCACCTCACCCGGCTGGCTGGCTGGCTCCCTACCTCACCTCACCCGGCTGGCTGGCTGGCTCGCTCGCTACCTCACCTCACCCGGCTGGCTGGCTCCCTACCTCACCTCACCCGGCTGGCTGGCTCCCTACCTCACCTCACCCGGCTGGCTGGCTCCCTACCTCACCTCACCCGGCTGGCTGGCTCCCTACCTCACCTCACCCGGCTGGCTGGCTCGCTCCCTACCTCACCTCACCCGGCTGGCTGGCTGGCTGGCTGGCTCGCTCCCTACATCACCTCACCCGGCTGGCTGGCTGGCTGGCTGGCTCGCTCCCTACATCACCTCACCCGGCTGGCTGGCTCGCTCGCTACCTCACCTCACCCGGCTGGCTGGCTGGCTCCCTACCTACCTCACCTGGCTGGCTGGCTCGCTCCCTACCTCACCTCACCCGGCTGGCTGGCTGGCTGGCTCACCTCACCCGGCTGGCTGGCTGGCTGGCTCCCTACCTCACCCGGCTGGCTGGCTGGCTGGCTCCCTACCTCACCCGGCTGGCTGGCTGGCTGGCTGGCTCCCTACCTCACCCGGCTGGCTGGCTGGCTCCCTACCTCACCCGGCTGGCTGGCTGGCTCCCTACCTCACCCGGCTGGCTGGCTGGCTCCCTACCTCACCCGGCTGGCTGGCTGGCTCCCTACCTCACCCGGCTGGCTGGCTGGCTGGCTCGCTCGCTACCTCACCTCACCCGGCTGGCTGGCTGGCTGGCTCCCTACCTACCTCACCTCACCCGGCTGGCTGGCTGGCTCGCTCACCTCACCCGGCTGGCTGGCTCACCTCACCCGGCTGGCTGGCTGGCTGGCTGGCTCACCTCACCCGGCTGGCTGGCTGGCTGGCTGGCTCACCTCACCCGGCTGGCTGGCTGGCTGGCTCGCTCCCTACCTCACCCGGCTGACTGGCTGGCTGGCTCGCTCCCTCACCTCACCCGGCTGGCTGGCTGGCTGGCTCGCTCCCTCACCTCACCCGGCTGGCTGGCTGGCTGGCTCGCTCCCTCACCTCACCCGGCTGGCTGGCTCCCTCACCTCACCCGGCTGGCTCCCTACCTCACCTCACCCGGCTGGCTGGCTCCCTACCTCACCTCACCCGGCTGGCTGACTGGCTGGCTGGCTCCCTACCTCACCTCACCCGGCTGGCTGGCTCGCTCCCTACCTACCTCACCTCACCCGGCAGGCTGGCTGGCTGGCTGGCTCCATACCTCACCTCACCCGGCTGGCTGGCTGGCTGGCTGGCTGGCTCCATACCTCACCCGGCTGGCTGGCTGGCTCGCTCCCTACCTCACCTCACCCGGCTGGCTGGCTGGCTCCCTACCTACCTACCTCACCCGGCTGGCTGGCTGGCTGGCTGGCTCGCTCCCTACCTCACCTCACCCGGCTGGCTGGCTGGCTGGCTGGCTCACCTCACCTCACCCGGCTGGCTGGCTGGCTGGCTGGCTCCCTACCTCGCCTCACCCGGCTGGCTGGCTCCCTACCTCACCTCACCCGGCTGGCTGGCTCCCTACCTCACCTCACCCGGCTGGCTGGCTGGCTCCCTACCTCACCTCACCCGGCTGGCTGGCTGGCAGGCTGGCTGGCTGGCTCGCTCCCTACCTCACCTCACCCGGCTGGCTGGCTGGCTCCCTACCTACCTCACCTCACCCGGCTGGCTGGCTGGCTGGCTCGCTCCCTACCTCACCTCACCCGGCTGGCTGGCTGGCTGGCTACCTCACCTCACCCGGCAGGCTGGCTGGCTGGCTCGCTCCCTACCTCACCTCACCCGGCTGGCTGGCTGGCTGGCTGGCTCCCTACCTCACCTCACCCGGCAGGCTGGCTGGCTGGCTCGCTCGCTCCCTACCTCACCTCACCCGGCTGGCTGGCTGGCTGGCTCGCTCCCTACCTCACCTCACCCGGCTGGCTGGCTGGCTGGCTCGCTCCCTACCTCACCTCACCCGGCTGGCTGGCTGGCTGGCTCGCTCCCTACCCCACCTCACCCGGCTGGCTGGCTGGCTGGCTCCCTACCTCACCTCACCCGGCTGGCTGGCTGGCTCGCTCCCTACCTCACCTCACCCGGCTGGCTGGCTGGCTGGCTCCCTACCTCACCTCACCCGGCTGGCTGGCTGGCTCGCTCCCTACCTCACCTCACCCGGCTGGCTGGCTGGCTGGCTCGCTCCCTACCTCACCCGGCTGGCTCGCTCCCTACCTCACCTCACCCGGCTGGCTGGCTCCCTACCTCACCTCACCCGGCTGGCTGGCTGGCTCGCTCCCTACCTCACCTCACCCGGCTGGCTGGCTCCCTACCTCACCTCACCCGGCTGGCTGGCCGGCTGGCTCGCTCCCTACCTCACCTCACCCGGCTGGCTGGCTGGCTCCCTACCTCACCTCACCCGGCTGGCTCCCTACCTCACCTCACCCGGCTGGCTCCCTACCTCACCTCACCCGGCTGGCTCCCTACCTCACCTCACCCGGCTGGCTCCCTACCTCACCTCACCCGGCTGGCTCCCTACCTCACCCGGCTGGCTCCCTACCTCACCTCACCCGGCTGGCTCCCTACCTCACCCGGCTGGCTGGCTGGCTCCCGACCTCACCTGGCTGGCTCCCGACCTCACCCGGCTGGCTCCCGACCTCACCCGGCTGGCTCCCGACCTCACCTCACCCGGCTGGCTGGCTGGCTCCCTACCTCACCTCACCCGGCTGGCTGGCTGGCTCCCTACCTCACCTCACCCGGCTGGCTCCCGACCTCACCCGCTGGCTGGCTCCCGACCTCACCCGGCTGGCTGGCTCCCGACCTCACCCGGCTGGCTGGCTCCCGACCTCACCCGGCTGGCTGGCTCCCGACCTCACCCGGCTGGCTGGCTCCCGACCTCACCCGGCTGGCTGGCTCCCGACCTCACCCGGCTGGCTGGCTGGCTCCCGACCTCACCCGGCTGGCTGGCTGGCTCCCGACCTCACCCGGCTGGCTGGCTGGCTCCCTACCTCACCTCACCCGGCTGGCTGGCTGGCTCCCTACCTCACCTCACCCGGCTGGCTGGCTGGCTGGCTCCCTACCTCACCTCACCCGGCTGGCTGGCTGGCTGGCTCCCTACCTCACCTCACCCGGCTGGCTGGCTGGCTCCCTACCTCACCTCACCCGGCTGGCTGGCTGGCTCCCTACCTCACCTCACCCGGCTGGCTGGCTGGCTCCCTACCTCACCTCACCCGGCTGGCTGGCTGGCTCCCTACCTCACCTCACCTCACCCGGCTGGCTGGCTGGCTCCCTACCTCACCTCACCTCACCCGGCTGGCTGGCTCCCTACCTCACCTCACCTCACCTCACCCGGCTGGCTGGCTGGCTCCCTACCTCACCTCACCTCACCCGGCTGGCTGGCTGGCTCCCTACCTCACCTCACCCGGCTGGCTGGCTGGCTCCCTACCTCACCTCACCTCACCCGGCTGGCTGGCTGGCTCCCTACCTCACCTCACCCGGCTGGCTCCCTACCTCACCTCACCCGGCTGGCTGGCTGGCTGGCTACCTCACCTCACCTCACCCGGCTGGCTGGCTGGCTCCCTACCTCACCTCACCCGGCTGGCTGGCTGGCTCCCTACCTCACCTCACCCGGCTGGCTGGCTGGCTCCCTACCTCACCTCACCCGGCTGGCTGGCTGGCTCCCTACCTCACCTCACCTCACCCGGCTGGCTGGCTGGCTCCCTACCTCACCTCACCTCGCCCGGCTCCCTACCTCACCTCACCTCGCCCGGCTCCCTACCTCACCTCGCCTCGCCCGGCTCCCTACCTCACCTCACCTCGCCCGGCTAAAACCCGTAATAAATTCTGTTTCAACTCCCAGAAATCGTAGTTAAAGAGTAAACAAAGAACTAGCCAGTAAAAAAAGATAACTTAATTCCGTCAAAAATCGTCATATTTTTGTTAAACCTGGTCATTGCGGCGCAGTTTTTAATGCTGAATTCAGTGATGGTGATGGACGTTTGGGGAAATGCGTCATTATTGAGTTATGACCGCCCGGCTCCGCCAAAAGTGGGTTGGGCTTCGAAGCAAGAGGGAAAATGTGAAATTAAAAAATAAATAATACAGTAACCTAACCAAATCTGGTCATTGTACTCACTTACTGGTTAATTATTACGTAAATACTGATGTACGGTTTACGCTCGTTACCCGCCACCAACTTATAGTTTTGGCTCGTTTGTCATGGCTCATTTAGCGGTATATTTGTCTAAAACATTAAGAAATTACTGGTTTGACGTTAGAGAAACACAATATAACACTAAACCATATTAATATATTTGTTTAAGCTGCAAAGTAGGGACCATAGGCCTTACAGCCCAGTGAATCTTGGGGATACGACCCTTGGAGGCAAGTGAACTGCAACAACCGGCTGGCAAGTTTTTTTTTACTTAAATCAGCATTTATTACTCCATAATTTAGTATATTAAACACTACCCAAAAGAATAACCATATCTCTTGGCCATTTTGACTGTAGACAGTCGGGGAAAAACATTACACGTATATAATGGAGACTAGAGGTGTGGGGCAGCTCGAGCTTACCTGCCTGTCAGCTGCAGCCAGTGAGTGGTGATGGTCGGTGAAGAATGGGGCGAAAACGAGTTAGTCGAGACTTTATATATGAAGGTTGAGAGTGACGTCACGTTGCTTCATTGAATCATTTTGATGCTTCATTGAAGCATTCGAAGCTTCGAACATGAATATACGTTAATAATACCTACAAATGTCAAATTTATGACCCAATTTCACTTTTGATTAACTTTTAGGGTATAATACAGCGAAAATATTGTCCCATAACATAAAAAACTAAAAACAGAAAAATAAAAAGAAGAGAGAAATGCCAGGACTCAACTCGGGCCTCAATGAGTGGCAGGTAAACGCTTATCCACTGGACTTTTCGGGAAAGTAGATAACCAACATTCCCGGAAAGTAGATATTTCCAATTTTCTATGATACAAATTTCCCGTTTTCTCTTTGTATTACAGGTCCAAGGAATAGATCCACCAAAATCATCACCTCATTACTATGGGGTATAGTGAAATACATGCAGTAGTTTTAATTACAGAATATATTAACAAACAAACAATAAAACAAATATCAGTATGTACAAAAAATAAACAAATACAAATTAAATCTGATCAAATAAATGACTCAATGAACAACGTGGTCTATCCACCACACGTTTCTCCTAGTGTATATATATATATATATATATATAAACTTATGTTTTAGCAAATATCGGAGCTACTGTAGTGTGTGGTCTACAGAACTGGTGCTACTGTAATATGTGGTCTACAGAACTGGTGCTACTGGAGTATGTGGTCTACAGAACTGGTGCTACTGTAGTATGTGGTCTACAGAGCTGGTGCTACTGTAGTATGTGGTCTACAGAACTGGTGCTACTGTAATATGTGGTCTACAGAACTGGTGCTACTGTAATATGTGGTCTACAGAACTGGTGCTACTGTAGTATGTGGTCTACAGAGCTGGTGCTACTGTAATATGTGGTCTACAGAACTGGTGCTACTGTAATATGTGGTCTACAGAACTGGTGCTACTGTAGTATGTGGTCTACAGAGCTGGTGCTACTGTAATATGTGGTCTACAGAACTGGTGCTACTGTAATATGTGGTCTACAAAACTGGTGCTACTGTAGTGTGTGGTCTACAGAACTGGTGCTACTGTAATATGTGGTCTACAGAACTGGTGCTACTGTAATATGTGGTCTACAGAACTGGTGCTACTGTAGTATGTGGTCTACAGAGCTGGTGCTACTGTAGTATGTGGTCTACAGAACTGGTGCTACTGTAATATGTGGTCTACAGAACTGGTGCTACTGTAGTATGTGGTCTACAGAGCTGGTCCTACTGTAGTATGTGGTCTACAGAGCTGGTGCTACTGTAATATGTGGTCTACAGAACTGGTGCTACTGTAGTATGTGGTCTACAGAGCTGGTGCTACTGTAGTATGTGGTCTACAGAGCTGGTGCTACTATATAGTATGTGGTCTACATAGCTGGGGCTACTGTAGTATGTGGTCTACAGAGCTGGTGCTACCGTAGTATGTGGTCTACAGAGCTGGTGCTACTATAGTATGTGGTCTAACAGAGCTGGTGCTACTGTAATATGTGGTCTACAGAACTGGTGCTACTGTAGTATGTGGTCTACAGAGCTGGTGCTACCGTAGTATGTGGTCTACAGAGCTGGTGCTACTGTAGAATGTGGTCTACAGAGCTGGTGCTACTAAAGTATGTGGTCTACAGAGCTGGTGCTACTAAAGTATGTGGTCTACAGAGCTGGTGCTACTATAGTATGTGGTCTAACAGAGCTGGTGCTACTTTAATATGTGGTCTACAGAACTGGTGCTACTGTATTATGTGGTCTACAGAGCTGGTGCTACTGTAGTATGTGGTCTACAGAGCTGGTGCTACTGTAGTATGTGGTCTACAGAGCTGGTGCTACTAAAGTATGTGGTCTACAGAGCTGGTGCTACTGTAGTATGTGGTCTACAGAGCTGGTGCTACTAAAGTATGTGGTCTACAGAGCTGGTGCTACAGTAGTGTGTGGTTTACAGAGCTGGAGCTACTATAGTTTGCGGTCTACCGAGCTGGAATTGTTTCTACCAGGATATTTACACTGTAGCATCCATGAACCTAACTTAACCTAGGTTACGTTATGTTAATGGATGCTTTAGAGTAAATATCCCGGTAGACACAACCCCAGCTCGGTAGACCACATACTATAGTTGCTCCAGCTCTGTAGACTGCATACTATAGAAGCTCCAGCTCTGTAGACTGCATACTATAGAAGCTCCAGCTCTGTACCCTGCATACTATAGAAGCTCCAGCTCTGTAGACTGCATACTATAGAAGCTCCAGCTCTGTAGACTGCATACTATAGAAGTTCCAGCTCTGTAGACTGCATACTATAGAAGCTCCAGCTCTGTAGACCACGTACTATAGAAGCTCCAGCTCTGTAGACTGCATACTATAGAAGCTCCAGCTCTGTAGACCACATACTATAGTAGCTCCAGCTCTGTAGACTGCATACTATAGAAGTTCCAGCTCTGTAGACCGCATACTATAGAAGCTCCAGCTCTGTAGACCGCATACTATAGAAGCTCCAGCTCTGTAGACTGCATACTATAGAAGCTCCAGCTCTGTAGACTGCATACTATAGAAGCTCCAGCTCTGTAGACTGCATACTATAGAAGCTCCAGCTCTGTAGACTGCATACTATAGAAGCTCCAGCTCTGTAGACTGCATACTATAGAAGCTCCAGCTCTGTAGACTGCATACTATAGAAGCTCCAGCTCTGTAGACTGCATACTATAGAAGCTCCAGCTCTGTAGACTGCATACTATAGAAGCTCCAGCTCTGTAGACTGCATACTATAGAAGCTCCAACTCTGCAGACTGCATACTATAGAAGCTCCAGCTCTGTAGACGGCATACTATAGAAGCTCCAGCTCTGCAGACTGCATACTATAGAAGCTCCAGCTCTGTAGACGGCATACTATAGAAGCTCCAGCTCTGTAGACTGCATACTATAGAAGCTCCAGCTCTGCAGACTGCATACTATAGAAGCTCCAGCTCTGTAGACTGCATACTATAGAAGCTCCAGCTCTGTAGACTGCATACTATAGAAGCTCCAGCTCTGTAGACTGTATACTATAGAAGCTCCAGCTCTGTAGACTGTATACTATAGAAGCTCCAGCTCTGTAGACTGTATACTATAGAAGCTCTAGCTCTTTAGACTGTATGCTATAGAAGCTCCAGCTCTGTAGACTGTATACTATAGAAGCTCCAGCTCTGTAGACTGTATACTATAGAAGCTCCAGCTCTGTAGACCACATACTATAGAAGCTCCAGCTCTGTAGACTGCATACTATAGAAGCTCCAGCTCTGTAGACCACATACTATAGAAGCTCCAGCTCTGTAGACCACATACTGTAGAAGCTCCAGCTCTGTAGACCACTGTTACGAGTTGGGGATTTAGAATATAGTTATACGTCTACCCAGATCCCAACAGGTAACAACAAAAAAAAACAAAGACAATCGGACTAAAAAAAGGGTAGACAAAGGATGCGAGTTTTCGTTGTATATAATAAAGTACCATAAATTCCTTAACAAAATATTCAGCTTATAAACTACCCTTAACCAAACTTAACCTAAACACGAACAGTATATACATAGTAATAAAACATAGAACAATAGTGAAGCAATGTGGAGTGGGGAGAGGCAATACAAGATTACAAATACTTAAGTGAGGAGCTGAGATGGCTGACGGGCAAGGCTGAGTATGGTAGAAGACGGTAAAAAGTCACTGTGCCGTAGGTTTCCAGGATAGGTGATCCTGTGGTCGCTTCCCAGAGTGAAGTGTGTCCTCTCCTCGAATTGGAGCTGACAAAGTAGACTGAGGCGGAAGTGACGCAACAACCAGGATATGGAGAAGGGAAACCCGGGAGTGGTAACTAAGACGAGCCATACTCGTGTTTCGTCCCTAGATGGCGTTGCTCGTGGTGCTGGGTAGGTAGATGAAGACAATCGGTGGAGGGGTTCGTAACACACCCCCCCTCCAAAGACCTTCGTAGCGCGGGCGCGAAGGAGGTGATCACCTGGTGCGTCTGGAGAGTAGCTGCTACATTTCCACTGGAGCTCGGGATAAGGAGTCTGCAATCAGGTTTTCCACCCCCTTTATGTGCCGGACTTGTAGATTATAGGGCTGGGTGAGGAGAGCCCAGCGGAGGATTCGCTGGTTGGAGGTCTTGTTGGTTTGGATGAACGTGAGTGGGTTATGGTCGGTGAAGACCAGGGTTGTTTGTGGGCAAGACTGGAGGTAACATTCAAACTTCTTTATTGCCAACACCAGAGCCAGGGCCTCCTTCTCTATGGTCGAGTAGTTGGTCTGATGTTTTTTCAACTTGGCAGAGTAATATGCCACAGGGTGAAGGACATCAGTGGTTGGGTCGGGTTGTAGGAGCACAGCCCCCACTCCGACACCACTAGCGTCGATTTGCAGATGGAAGGGCAAGGTGTAGTCAGGGGGGTGGACTACAGGCTTAGAGGCAAGGAAGGCTTTGAGGCGGTGGAAAGACTGGTCGCAATTCTGGTTCCAGATGTAAGGGACCGCAGAACTGGTAAGGTCTGTGAGGGGTCCGGCCACGCTGGAGAAGTTACTGCAGAACCGACGGTAGTAGCCGCACATCCCCAGGAAGCGCATGAGTTCCTTCCTCGTCCTTGGAGTGGGGAAGGACAAGATGGCTTCAACGTTTGCGTCCTTGGGTCTCACCATACCATGCCCAACGATATGTCCCAGGTAAGTCACCGAGGCCCGGCCAAAAGCAGATTTAGCCAGGTTTATGGTGAATCCAGTCTCTTGTAGTCGTGCAAACAGTATCTCCAAACGCACCAGATGTTCGTCCCAGCTGTCCGACACCACCACCAGGTCATCCAGGTAGGCGAACGTCCCACCTAGGTCTTGAATAAGGTAGTTTATGGCCCTCTGGAATGTGGCCGGAGCATTAGAAAAGCCAAACGCCATAACTAAATATTGAAAAAGACCAAATGGAGTTATAAATGCCGAGATTATTTTTGCCCTATCCGTGAGTCCTACTTGATAATATCCTTTCAACAGGTCTATGGTACTGATAAATTGGGCACAGCCTATGCTGTCTATTATATCTTCAATCAAAGGTAAAGGGTAGGAGTCAGAGACAGTGACCTGGTTCACTTTACGAAAATCTGTACAGAAACGAAAGGTGCCATCGGGTTTTGGAATGAGAAGGCAAGGTGAAGCCCAGGGGGAGGTACTAGGCTCAGCTAAGTTATGCTTTAACAAAAAATCTACCTCTTTTTTCATGATCTCTTTTTTTTGTGGATTTAGTCGATATGCTGATTGCCTAATGGGTTGTACATCATCTGAGATTAGCTTAATATCATGTTTAAGTATATTGCAAAACCCTGGGAGGTCTGACGTGACTTTAGGAAATGTTGATAATAACTTAGTGAGATCTTTTGCTTGAGATGGATTCAGAACAGAAAAATACTCATCCAAATTGTTGAGTATGTGACTGTTAGCAGGGTTCTCTTTAGGTAGAGGGAAGTCTAAATTCTCCAATAGGTCCATGTCATCTGTCTCCGGCTCCGGCCCTGACAAAACCGTATGCAATACAGGTAGGCTTACAGCCTCGGGGATGTCTTCCTCTGACTGCCTGGAATGGTAAAGTTTCATGAGATTAATGTGAACAAGTTGTGAATCTTTTCTGCGATCAGGAGTATGGACTATATAGTTGAGAGGAGATAGTTTATTAGCAACTATATAGGGACCAGTAAACTTGCTTTTAAGGGGAGAGCCTGGAATGGGTAGAAAGAGTAACACTTTGTCACCTGGAGAAAATGATCTTTTAACTAATTTAGGTTGGGACTTCACCATTTTCTCTTGGACTTTTTTTAAGTTTGACTGAGCAATGGTTCGGACTTCAGTTAATTTGTCCCGTAAAGTGTCAATGTATTGGGAAACTGTTGCGGGCTTAATAGAGGGAGTGTCAAACCACTGCTCCTTTACTATTTTAAGGGGTCCCCTAATTTGTCTCCCATATAGTAACTCGAACGGGGAGAATCCCAATGACTCCTGGGGACATTCCCTGATGGCAAAGAGTAACAAGTCTATGCCTTCATCCCATTCCTTTTGGTGTTCTATACAGTATTTTTTGATCATTGATTTGAAAGTTTGATGGAACCGTTCCAAGCAACCTTGGGATTGTGGGTGGTAAGCCGAAGATGTACAATGGTCCACACTGAGGTCTTTCATCACCTGTTCGAAAAGATTGCTCGTAAAATTGGTGCCCTGATCAGATTGGATCTCTTTAGGAATGCCCACTGAAGTGAAAAGATGCAAAAGATGTTTGATTACGTTTTTTGAAGTGATGCTTTTAAGGGGAAAAGCCTCAGGATAACGTGTACTGGTATCCATAACTGTGAGCAGGAATTGATTTCCCTTCTTAGTCTTTGGTAATGGGCCCACACAATCCACAACAATCTTTTCAAATGGGGTAGAAAATACTGGGATGGGCTTAATGGGAGCTGCTGGTATACTTTCATTTGGTTTTCCTACCATTTGACAAATATGACAAGATTTTAGGTATTGAGACACATCCTTCCTAAGTCCAGGCCAGTAATAGTGTTGGAGGAGCTTTTTATATGTTTTCAGGATTCCCAAATGTCCTGAAATACCATCATGGGCAAGGGCAATTAATGCTGGTCTGACTGAAGCTGGAATTACCACTTGATGTATTTCAGACCACGTGTCTAGATGGGCAAGCTCAGGGGGCCTATAGGCCCTCATCAAAACCCCTTCATGATAATAAAAACACGGAAGGGTGTTAAAATCTTTACCTTCAACTGCTGCATGATGAAGTTTATTCAAAGATGGATCAGATTGTTGGGCTTTAATGAGCTCCTCCTTACTTATCGTCTTATTGTACAGATCTTCTGTGGGTAGGAAGAAATTGGAGGTGGTTTTAGATGAAGAGGGCCCATTTCGCACACTCTGTGACCGGGTGACAGCACAAGATGGGAAAAGATGAGGAATAGTTTCTTTAAGGTCAGTGGTGGAGTTGACAGGTAAGGGAGAGTCGACTGTCTTTATGTTAGGAACCACTAGATCTCCTACCAAGTCATTACCCAATAATAAATGAATGCCACACACAGGCATTGGGTCTTTCCTTATGGCTATTTGCACTTCCCCAGTAATCAAGGGACATTGGAGGTGCACTTTAGCTAAAGGATAGGAAGAATGGGACGAGAGATCTGAAATTAGAACACTCTCATTTGTAAATGCGGTAGATATATCAGGAATGACGTTAAACAGGAGGATAGATTGTGCTGCGCCCGTATCACGTAGTATACGAATAGGGAAAGAACGAGACCCTTCTATGATTGAAATTTTTCCCTCATAGGTGAATGAAGAGAAGAGATCCTGATGGGGCCTTGCCACATTGGCATTTGCTATTGGTTTGGATTTGGGATCCAGGGAACTACTTTTAGCAATTCGACACTTTGGGTGTTTACAAGTCTGGATCGTATGGCCTGGGATTTTACAGTAAGAACAAGTAAGCTTGGTTGCATCGGGGGGAGTAGGTGTGGGACCTTTCGACCTACCACTCACGCCCCCAAGGTTATCATCAGAGGAAGACCTAACATGTCGGGAAGTACCACGTTCTCTACTGCCCAGTGACTCCACCAACAAAGCATACGCATCAGCCAGCTCAGCAGCACGCCCTAAATTAACCTCTCCACGCTCCTCCACATGCTTCAAGATGTGAAATGGAATCTTGCTTTTCCACTCCTCCAGGACTACCAAATTTAACAAATCCTGAAATGTGGAGGTCTCTGTAGCCTCTAACCACTTCTTAAAAAACCTAAGCTTTTCTTGAGCAAACTCAACAAATGTGTGTGAAAATGGTTTGGTTAGTTTACGAAACTTCTGCCGGTATCCATCTGGCGTGATAGCATAAGAGGTGAGGATATTCTTTTTTACGTTATCATAGTCATCAGTCTGGTCTAAACAGTTATAAACTCTACGAGCCTTACCATATAATTTAGGAACTAACACTGACACCCACTGGTCCTTTGGCCACTCATTCTTCGCGGCTATTTTCTCAAAAGTCCTAAATGACCCGTCCATATCGGATTCATCAAACCCGGGAACAAGGGAAGAAGCAGTAGCAGGGTTAAAAGCAGCGAGTTTCTCTCTTAATGCCACTTCTTTTGATTTAAACTCCGATGTTAAAGTGACTTCTGTCTCTCTCACCTGTAGTTCTTTCAGTTTAACCGCCTGCACCAACTTGGCCTGTTCCATCCTTTCCTCATGCTCCAACTTGGCCTGTTCCGACTTTTCCTCCTGCTCCAACTTGGCCTGTTCCAACTCGAGTTCTTTCATTTTGATTTGGAACTCGAACCTAGCTCGTTCTAGTTCTAAGGGGTCTATTCGTTGTGTTTCTTCTTGAGGGCTAGCCAGACCTGAGGCAACTTCTGAGTGAGGAGGGGTGGTGGATAGTGGTTGAAGTTTCTTGGACATGGGCGTTAATCTGTCAACAGCGGATTCTTTTAAAACTTCTTGTTGAACCAACACTTCAATCACATGATTTTTTAACATTTCCTTAGTCAGTTGCTGTGAAAATGGGATATTGTAATAGTTGGCTATTTCTTTCCATTCTTTCTTCAGGATATTAACACGTAATTTAGCTACGGAAGGATTTTCAATAAAATCCTGGAGATCAAAACCTGAGGTGGCCATTGTTAATAAAAATAGGATAAATTAACTAATGGTCAAAAGCTAAGATAAGTGGATAACCCTAGAAAATATCACGGCAGTGGATAACCAGAAAGTCCCGGAAACTAACCAAGTTATACCTAGGGAAATTACACTTATGATTATTGTTCTTCCGAGAAGATCCTTAGATAAGGACAAGAGACTTTAAAGAGGTAGGGCGTATTACGGCATTAATATAAAGATCCGGATTAACAACCCTGATATACTTGAAAGAGGTAGGGCGTATTACGGCATTAATATAAAGATCCGGATTAACAACCCTGATATACTTGAGAGGTAGGGCGTATTACGGCATTTATATAAAGATCCGGATTAACAGCCCTGAATGAGATAATGAGAAGAACAATAATGGAGGCTTTATAATTATGGGGTCCTGGTAGAGCGGGGCGTCCCAAGATATCACTTCACTCTAAACTAGTAACTATGGAACAGCCTACTCTGGAGTGAGGGTACGGCATTAAACAGATCCGGATTCTTCCCTACACTCGATAAGACTTACCACACGACTGCCACGTGTAATAACAGGTAAGCCTTATGACACTTGGAACCTATTATCCTACGTCTGTCACTCTTACTATACGGTAATACCAATATATGCACACACATATGAAGGAAACTTTAAACCACCGTAAAGCAATTGTAAACAGAAGTGACTGGGAGGGGTAATTAACACTGAGTAACAAGGGAGGAAGGAATATGGTACTTAAGGTCGTGTCCTGTCACGGTCGCCATTTGTTACGAGTTGGGGATTTAGAATATAGTTATACGTCTACCCAGATCCCAACAGGTAACAACAAAAAAAAACAAAGACAATCGGACTAAAAAAAGGGTAGACAAAGGATGCGAGTTTTCGTTGTATATAATAAAGTACCATAAATTCCTTAACAAAATATTCAGCTTATAAACTACCCTTAACCAAACTTAACCTAAACACGAACAGTATATACATAGTAATAAAACATAGAACAATAGTGAAGCAATGTGGAGTGGGGAGAGGCAATACAAGATTACAAATACTTAAGTGAGGAGCTGAGATGGCTGACGGGCAAGGCTGAGTATGGTAGAAGACGGTAAAAAGTCACTGTGCCGTAGGTTTCCAGGATAGGTGATCCTGTGGTCGCTTCCCAGAGTGAAGTGTGTCCTCTCCTCGAATTGGAGCTGACAAAGTAGACTGAGGCGGAAGTGACGCAACAACCAGGATATGGAGAAGGGAAACCCGGGAGTGGTAACTAAGACGAGCCATACTCGTGTTTCGTCCCTAGATGGCGTTGCTCGTGGTGCTGGGTAGGTAGATGAAGACAATCGGTGGAGGGGTTCGTAACAACCACATACTATAGAAGCTCCAGCTCTGTAGACCACATACTATAGAAGCTCCAGCTCTGTAGACTGCATACTATAGAAGCTCCAGCTCTGTAGACCACATACTATAGAAGCTCCAGCTCTGTAGACTACATACTATAGAAGCTCCAGCTCTGTAGACTGCATACTATAGAAGCTCCAGCTCTGTAGACTGCATACTATAGAAGCTCCAGCTCTGTAGACCACATACTATAGAAGCTCCAGCTCTGTAGACCACATACTATAGAATAGGGTGTGTCAATTTAGGGGGTGAACTGGCTAAATTGAAAATCGAGTAATTTGGTAGCAATTTATTGTAGTCTTTAAGCATGCAAAACAATATTCTGGCATAAATTTTTTTTTATAATAAGTCCTACCTACATCAAATGGATTTTTAAATGTACATATTTGTGAATTTATAACATAACCAGCGTTTGCACACATGTTACTATTTCAAGTTTCAAATTATTATATTTTATTATCCGTAGTCTATTTGAAAGTAACCAATGCCTTCATACTCTCTTTGCTTTGGTTTCTTGTCATCAGTAGTCTGCTTGCTATTTGTGCTTTGATGTAACCTTCTCGCCTCTCGTGGCTGTAAACATGGCCCGCTGCTTCTGTGACCATTTTCACACATCTCTCCACACTTTGAGTGTGGGAAGGCCACTTCGGCACCTGCATTGGAGTCTCTTTAAGGTTTCTCAATTCTTGGCTAGTTAGACTTGTTGTCAATGGTGGCTCTAAGACTTCCAAACTCAAGTCAACCAATTCTGACAATTTGGTGGCATTGACGTTTATTGGGGGAACTTTTCTTGAATGAAACGAACAGTCTCCCAACTGGTCGTCATCTATTAGCGTTCCTCTAATCTTTAGAATGACTTCTACAGCCTCGGTTCGGAGATTGGTACATTGACTGCAAAGCATTGCTTGCAAAACTGCTTCTGATCGAGCATACCAAGCGGACCTTCTTGCCACAGGTAACACGATGTCCCTCACTACCTTCCTCTGTGTTCTTACTAGCTGCAATTGAAACAAAAGGTGATTGGGCCCATCCACCCACATAGGATTAAGTTTCACACTAAACCACTGGGGAAGATAAACTCCAATAATAAATTCAACAATTAACCTCAAATTCTTCAGCACTTTGCCCTTCAATTCGTGTTTGGAAATCCAAATCCTGCAGAAACGAAGAGCTGTAGTTAACCAACGGCTGTGACTGACAGGTCCAATCTCCAAGAGAGCCAATGACTGAGGCACTTCTCCTGATCTTATTGCTTGGGCAATACGATAAGCATAGGATTGATCTGTGCTGAGATCTTTGATGACTCCTTCAGACAACGCCGGAAGGGGAGGGCCAACTTCGACCTTTGGAAAGGTTGTATTTATTTCTAGTTGTGTTGCTTCATCCAGCATGATGCCAAGGGGACCTGACCACTTGTTGTTGCTCTTTGTAGGACCATCAAGTTCCTGGATGAGATGACGAAGAGGTAGCTCGCCTGTATGTAAATCACATACAATCCAAACACGTCTTCTTCCTAGTTTTTTCTCTAAATGCGTCATTACACCCCCCTGCCATCCGGTGTTCACTGCAGTTGAATCTCCACCAACAGCCTGCAGTGAACTGCCAAGTCCTCTCTCCTGAACCCAACATAAAATATGATCAGCAATGACCTCTGCATGTTTCTTCCCTTCTACTTCAGTTTCGGGAGCAAAGTGAAACAAAAACCGACCACCAGGCTCAGAACAGACAGAGTAGTGTTCTTCTTTGATGAGACCTGGAAACTTTCTGTTCACTCCCTCTACTTCTAGCAAAACTTTTGTGTCATCTATTCTTCCATCAAACAAAAGACAGGAGAGCCCTCCCTCGCTTAAATCTTTTTCATGCTGATCAGATATTTCCTTCATTATTTTTTCTTGTGCTCTTCTAATTTTATTATGATCTATCACCAAAGATACATCCTCTCGGCTGATGAGGCCTGCATCTATCCAAGCGGCAGTTGCAATTTCTGCAGCCTCATGAAGTCCAGCATGGTGGCGAATACTAGCTAAAGCAATGTTTGAAATATTTCTTGTGTTGTATTTCATTTTCTTTGGTAAAGGTTCAGATGGCTCTTTGGAACTATCATCTGATGTTGCTTCCTGTTCATCAGAAGAACTATCAAAGAAGTGATAAACATCTTGACACAGCTCTTCCTCTCTTTGGATGGCTTCTTCACTCTTCATTTTCTTCTTTTGTTCCCTCTCTCGGATTTGTTCTCTCTTCTTGGCATTAGCAATCTGCTTCTTTGTTTCTGAATAATCTATTGAACCCATTTGCATACTTCCTTGGCCTTCTGCCTTTGTCCTCTGTGCCTTTATAAATTCAAGCTCTAAAACAGGGATCTTCTTTTCACGAGGACAACCACAATCAATGTGGGATTCAGAACATAATTGTATGGAGCACTTGCAGGTCAAAATGTCAAACAGAGTATCAAGTGTGTGCAGAAATTCATTTTTCCTGGCCAAGTTTCCTTTACCAAGTGATGTTTCAACTGCTTTGTGCCATAATTTCGTTAGTTTTAGCTCAATAGTTCGACACTGATTAATCACAGGTGGTTTGAATAGTGCATTAGCTTTTGTCCATTGATGCAGAAGAGGGACTATCATGTCATTTATGAGTTCTTTATCTGTATAGTTCCTTCTGTCCTTTGCATTTTTTTCTCGAAGGAGTAACCCTAATCTTAGCATGTCTCTCACTGTTGGAAGTTCTGATACAGGAAGCTCCTTCCCTTTACCAACTAGCAGGCTCAAGTGGGTTGACAACTGACTTCTTGTCTTCAATTTTGACATCTTCACACTATCTGACAAATAGAAAAATATTTCAATGTTTCATAATTCAATTGTTGTTTCAAAAAATATCAATTTGTTTATCAAAAATGCTGTAACAGAAATAACATAATAATTTCTTAGAACATAATGTTTTATACAATGATATAAGTAACTGCGACAATCAATATGCCCTACTTACAATAATTAAAATGTAGAATTCGTCTGGTAGAGTAGGTGCAAGTGCAATGAGAGCAAACCACCGTCTATGATATCTAGAAGGAGAATGAGCCGGGCGCCTTATCCTCACGCTTGGTACAAGTCAAAACAAGAATTAAACTGTCCCACACGGAGAGCCTGTTCATGTTCTGACATGCATATTGTACACAAGCTATAGAACCATAAAATACTCCATAATCCATATGCTTACATGAGATTAGTTAATATCAAGTGAATAATTCTAATCAAGTCTCATTAATTTGTTGAAATACTGATATTTGAAACTTTAAGGTATAATTGATGTAGGTGAGGGTTATTTCAATTCATTTTTGTTTGCTAATCTCAAGTTTAGACATAAAGAGGCACAATATTTTGACTACCAAATTTGATTTTTAACATGTTGACATAATTGACACACCCTACTATAGAAGCTCCAGCTCTGTAGACCACATACTATAGAAGCTCCAGCTCTGTAGACTGCATACTATAGAAGCTCCAGCTCTGTAGACCACATACTATAGAAGCTCCAGCACTGTAGACCACATATTATAGAAGCTCCAGCTCTGTAGACCACATACTATAGAAGCTCCAGCTCTGTAGACCACATACTATAGAAGCTCCAGCTCTGTAGACCACATACTATAGAAGCTCCAGCTCTGTAGACTGCATACTATAGAAGCTCCAGCTCTGTAGACTGCATACTATAGAAGCTCCAGCTCTGTAGACCACATACTGTAGAAGCTCCAGCTCTGTAGACCACATACTGTAGAAGCTCCAGCTCTGTAGACCACATACTATAGAAGCTCCAGCTCTGTAGACTGCATACTATAGAAGCTCCAGCTCTGTAGACCATATACTATAGAAGCTCCAGCTCTGGAGACCATATACTATAGAAGCTCCAGCTCTGTAGACCACATACTATAGAAGCTCCAGCTCTGTAGACCACATACTATAGAAGCTCCAGCTCTGTAGACCACATACTATAGAAGCTCCAGCTCTGTAGACCACATACTATAGAAGCTCCAGCTCTGTAGACCACAAACTATAGAAGCTCCAGCTCTGTAGACTGCATACTATAGAAGCTCCAGCTCTGTAGACCACATACTATAGAAGCTCCAGCTCTGTAGACTGCATACTATAGAAGCTCCAGCTCTGTAGACCACATACTATAGAAGCTCCAGCTCTGTAGACCACATACTATAGAAGCTCCAGCTCTGTAGACTGCATACTATAGAAGCTCCAGCTCTGTAGACCACATACTATAGAAGCTCCAGCTCTGTAGACTGCATACTATAGAAGCTCCAGCTCTGTAGACCACATACTATAGAAGCTCCAGCTCTGTAGACCGCATACTATAGAAGCTCCAGCTCTGTAGACTGCATACTATAGTAGCTCCCAAATAACAATATCAGGATCTATTTAAAAAATAATTCAATCATCTTTTGGTGTTGTCTGGTGGTGGTGGTGGTGGTGATGTAGCCCCCTGCCATCTGGTGGTGATGCCTGAATCATCTGGTGTTGGTGATGGTAATGTAGCCACAGTCACCTGGTGTTGGTGGTGGTAATGTAGCCTCAGTCATCTGGTGTTGGTGGTGGTAATGTAGCCTCAGTCATCTGGTGTTGGTGGTGGTAATGTAGCCTCAGTCATCTGGCGGTGTTGGTGGTGCTGTAGCCTCCTGCCATCTGGTGGTGGTGTAGCCTCAGTCATCTGGTGTTGGAAATGTAACCTCAGTCATCTGGTGTTGGTGGTGGTGATGTAGCCTCAGTCACCAGGTGTTGTTGGTGGTAAAGTAGCCTCAGTCATCTGGTGGTGGTGGTGGTGCCTCAGACATTTGGTGGTGGTGGTAGTAATGTAGCCTTCTGTTTTCTGGTGGTGGTGATGTAGCCTCCTGTCATCTGGTGGTGGTGATATAGCCTCCTGTCATCTGGTGGTGGTGGTGGTGATATAGCCTCCTGTCATCTGATGGTGGTGGTGATGTAGCCATCTGTTATCTAATGGTGGTTGTGATGTAGCCTCCTGTCATCTGGTGGTGATGTAGCTTTCTGTCATCTGGTGGTGGTGGTGATGTAGCCTCCTGTCATCTGGTGGTAGTGGTGGTGGTAATGTAGCCTCCTGTCGTCTGGTGGTGGTGATGTAGCCTCCTGTCATCTGGTGGTAGTGGTGGTGGTAATGTAGCCTCCTGTCGTCTGGTGGTGGTGATGTAGCCTCAGTAATCTGGTGTTGGTGATGTAACCTCAGTCATCTGGTGGTGGTGGTGGTGGTAATGTAGCCTCAGTCATATTCCTGGATCTGCCCCTGGAACTCAAACATGGAACAGGACGAAATGACTATCTGTGTTCTTAGTGCCAACTCTTCAAAAAGCAATATTACTAAACTATTTATTATAAATGAAGGAAATTAAATAAAATGACCTCAATTTCGGTATTTTTCCGACGGGTCAGTAGTGACGTCACGGTCTACCGACTACGCCATCGACTTATTTTTTTACCGTCTAACAGACGATTTACCGTCAAACGGTAGCACTGGTGTTCATAACTAGCAGACGCCCGCCCAACAAGGGATCGCAGCTTAAGGTTGATGCCACAAGTCCAAAAAACTGAGGGTAAACTGTTTTGTACCGAATTGTAAACTGTTGGAACAATATGTTGTGATGGCACCGAGTATGAGCTCATTTGTGACTACAGTACTGTACTTGACCAATACAGGTGCTGATACAGATACATCCTGAAGACCGTACATGCCAACAGTGTGTAACAGAGCCAGTACATGCCCAGTATTAGCCAACAGTGTTTAGCAGATGGGATTGACCGCCCTAGATCACAATTACAAAGGTCATGTGAACAATTAAATTAACTATATAACAAACTTTCAATAAATAAGGAGGTGCAGTACTGTCCACGATGACGACCACTGATGCAGCAACCTGGTCTTCCTCCCCTACACATTCTTCAACACAACAGTAACTAACACAACCAACTGATTCTCCTCTGTAAAGAAAAGAAAGTCTTACGAGTAAGAAATACTTATAATAAATATTTTCAGTTAAATAACTTTTAAGACTAAAACATTTGTGATGAACGTTATTTATGAGATGATATTAATAATGTTAAGATTATAATATATTTATTTTTAGGTGAATTAGAGTGAGTGTGTGTGTAACTTTGTATTAGTGTGTGTTTATCCAATGTGTATGTGCGTGTGTTTGTGTGGATGTTTTTAACAACGTGTGTAATCTTGATCTATTCTAGACAGCAGGTGAACGTTTTTAACCGTTACATACATCAGGTGAACGTTTTTAACCTGTGCCCTTTCATATAAGCAGTTAATGTTGTCAGTCTCTCAGCCTTGTGTATACCAGGCCGCGTCCACCCCCCCCCCCCCCCCCACACTTCGTATTAAGCTAAAAAACGATAACATTCTGGTATACACAAGCTAATGACTCCCTCCTCTAAGCGGGTTGACCCACACCATAGATTTAGATTGCCCCCGAGGGGACTAGTTTATTGGGCACCCCCTTACACCCTGTGCAAGGTGAAGCTCAGAAGCGTTTACAGCGCCCAACAGGGAAGCATGCGGAGTTCATGCTTGCCTTTATGACTCATGCATTAAGGGCGTAAAAGCCAGAAGGGTCATGGGTTTTGTCAGCAAGTTACATAGTGACAGAATGATGAGTGTGTGGGGGCATAATAATAGTCTTTACTTTAGCCTTGACCTCAGCTCATTATCCGGGTCATGCAACCTCAGCTGGCCTCATTAACCCGGGTAGTTAAGAGTAATGAAAGTGATTAAGAACTCCCGCCCGTAACAAGCATCCAATGAGGGTGTTGTTGTCTCATTGCTAAAGTGTCTTAGAAGAGTCTAAACTTCGATTACACAGATACAATTCTTAACATTCTCGTGTTGTCCGAAAGTAAAAATTTACCCTAACTTCTTTAAATGAAAGCATAATCCAAACAGCATAGTATTGGCGGCCAATTAAGTTACACCACAATTCCTCTACAGTACAGTACGTAACTAAACTTTACTTTATCTTGGTACTACAGTATAGTAAACTCACTTGTGGTAATAAGTGACAAAGCTCCTCAAACCACCAAACAATTTCCTCATTGTTACAGTGACAGATCCCTACAATAATTTCCGGAAATGCGCTCTTCAGTATATTATAAATTACAATGATCCATCAACAAATAAATAACCTTAATGTATGAAGTACTGTACAGCGGGTAAGAGTAACGACTGGCAGCATCCCCGTCCTGTGTTTAAATGGCCAAGTTTTCACAACCAAGGTAGGTACCTACCTTGTTCACAACACCTTCCTCTCTCCAGCCAACAATTCTATACGAATTGGAAAAACTTTTAAAAAAATCCAACCTTTGTCATACATACATATTTTAATATAAATTTAAGACAAATTAAGTTATCTCGTTCTATAAGAATAATAAGAAATTGTAAATAAAGAAATGTTTTGCAGAAAAAGCTAAATATAAACACGAATACTGTTCCAAATCCTTCGGCTTCGAATACAACTTTGTCATACACTTTGCCAACTCCCCAACATTTCTGATATACTCAATTATATCATAAAAAATATTAAATCCTAGTAACACAACTAGTTCTATCTAAAAATAATACAATACTTTTCAAATTAATATAACGTTTAACTCAGAAAACCTTACCTGGAAATATATACTGTAGTCGAATTACTTCCTGGACAACAATAATGCGGTAATTACCTTTCTGGGCTGTTACTGCTGATTAATAATAGATAGACGAGTAATATATATATACTGTATATATTATATAAATAGGTAGAGATACATATGTATAGATGGATGGGGAGACGGATACATATGTATAGATATACAGTAGTAAATTGTTTAATTGAATTTTCTGTTGTGGTTACTTCAAGGCTTAAGTTAATACAGCATCTACCTGGGGTCAGTACTGTATATGCAACGGTACAGTGCATAGTATAATTACTGTATACTTTACATTAATAGTACATGTATACCAGGACAGTGATTGGTATATTTATATAATTTACCTGTGCATATTGTGCTTTTAACGAGGCTAATAAGGACCCAACGTTATAGCACCCTATTCTAGCGGACGATGCCAAGTTATTCAAAAAATTAAGAACCAAACGGACTGTGAAGAGCTACCGGAAGATCTCTCACTTTTAAGGGTGGTCAGAGGAGTGGCTGTTATGATTCAATGTCACGAAATGTAAAAAGGTATCACCGAAGGACGGTTGTGATCTTGGGCGTCCCCAGGGTGACTGGCGGACGCTTCCTGAGGCGGTTCACCGTCTCTGGCGCCCCCAGGGTAGCAGGAAGTCGAGTCCTTTGTCACACCACCCATGGCCTGCATGAATTTTGTTTAAGGTCAGCAAGCTCCTGAAAAGACCAATATAGCCTTAAAATGCCAACCCTGGTGGCCTTCGAGTACCAAGAGATGTTTGTGATGTAAGGACAAAGTTCACTGATTTGAGGACGTCTGTCAAGAAAAATGCAGCTCAATGACTTTATTTACACTTCTTAACTATTATTCACAAACTAAACAAAACTATCACTGTATATTTCACACAATGATTACAACTTAACTTAAAATACAAATATATGTACAATTTGCAATTAAAAACTTAATAATCACTACTAAATGATTCAAGAAACTAGTAGCTTATTTTATAATAAAAATATTATGAAAAGTACAAAATAATAATACAAATTAGGTGAGAGTCGGTAAAGCCTATGTGACCACTACGTTCTCTAACCTAATAAGGTGTCTAATTCCTCACCAGCTACAAAATTTCACTGAGGAAATATGTAGAACCTCAACAATTGTTCATCACTTACAGTATATTAAGAGGGTCCAAACGGCCTCGGTACCTTATTTCAGTCACAAAGGTTGATGCTTTAAATATACATCGACCAGCTCCATCTTGCCTGCTAAAACAAACAAACACAGCTTAAGTTTATAAAATAATTCTTACTGGATTATATTTTATCTTTTAATATTATTTTCCATTGAAATCAGCGTTCATGAGGATTATCATAGATTGGAAGGCATATACTCTTTATACAATCTGGAAATACACACACTATGTCGGGGTTTATCCCGTTACAGGAGCTCCAAAGGTCCTGACAACCTCTAGGATCGACTTACAGAGTTAACTGGGAAATACAATAATGTAAATACTTTTGAGTATCCGGCCCCTGGGCCTCCATCTTCGTGTCGAAGTTACTCGTAGATTGAGCCACTTAAGATACAGTCTCACATAATCCCTTAGGGGCGAAGACTTAACGTAGGAATCAATGAGAACCTGGGCCCAGTATTGTAATGATAAGGCTAATGCTCATTTGGTATGTACAGTACACACTCTATCTATAGCTACAGCAGACTGAATAAAAACACAAGCATATATCATGATGCAAGTCTCGCATACTGAAGAAAAATGTCATCGCAGTATATATATATATATATATATATATATATATATATATATATATATATATATATATATATATATATATATATATATATATATATATATAACTAGGCTAAGAGTATACTGTACAACAGATGTGTGAACCTCAACTCTGTATGGTAGACCGTCCATTCTAGCTTCTAATACAACCTGGAGAACAAATCTTATATTCTAAGGGTTATCATTCACACATTTTACTAATATTTATATCTATCAATGAATAGGGTAGTATTGTACCTTCTTATTTGTCACCTTCACGAAATTTAATAATAATATAAACAGATCTACCAGTTTATACTTCCAACAGAACATTGTGGCGATAAATGGTACCTTTCTAGATCCTCTTAGGTATGGTGGATAATGGCACTAGATCCTCTTAAGAATGGTGGATAATGGCACTAGATCCTCTTGGTTATAGTGATTAATGGTTTTGAATTCTCTTGGTGCGAACATTGATTTGCTGCCAATACGTCACCACCAAATACCTATCTTATGATTTAGTGTTCGATTTCATATGTCAAGTGGCCAATGTTTTTTTCTTTTCTTTCTAATAATATTAAATCGTGTTTCAGTTGAAAGTTTCCTTTTATCATAAGTTAGTTTCAATATTTAACTAACAGTAATACGTGGCAGTCATGTCAAGAAATATTAGATATAGTCAGTAATGAAAAAAAAACTATTAAATTAAATAAAAAGTTAATGTTTTTAGTTCACATCAATATTTTCATATGACGTCTCACACATATAGAAACTTAAGGTGTAGCGGATAGGTAAGTCCAGGAAGATCATTTTAACACACGTTCTCTATTATGAGTTACAGCCGGGACTTGGCTAATCACCTACTGGTAAATATTTTGACGGGAATATCCCTTTTTTTTAAGTTTATATATAGTAATTGCGTTATTTTTGGATCAATAACATAACATACGGTATCTGAGAACAAAACAGTTAATAAGAGAGTAAGAAATATGTTGCAAATAGTACTGAATACGTCACATAATACCTATGGCCATGTCTTACACCACACCAGCTCCTCACCCACACCTTGACCCCACAAACTTATTTCCAAGTGTATCTTCTATAGTTCATTCTTATTCTAAATATAATCTCATATCGCCAACAGTATTATCAAACTTCACATACTCAAATCTCAGGTGAATGTTCGGGAAACATTAAATATGGTTCATGTCGAAAATGTGGCTGCCTCTTAACTCTTACGTTGTCGGTAAGTCTAAAATATACTCCATAGTGTTAGTTACTATTTTCTAGGGCCAGTAATAAATGGTTCTTTTTCATCCATCATGCAAACAAACAATATTCAGCCTTTTGCACAAGCCAAGTATATGTATTTATACTAGTGATGGAGGTTCACAATGCACTATGTATATCTATCTATCTTTGGTCAGGGCCGTGAGAGGCGGTAGAGCAGGAAGGAAGGTCTATCAATCAGGGCCGCGGTAAACAGGAAGGCACAGGAGCAGACCACCTGCCACCCTCCAGACAAGTGATGGTCTTCTCGCCGTGGAGCACAAACTGGGAGCTACAGTTATAGGTGATGCTGTCCTCGACGGGGTAGTAGAACTTGACGGAGCTCATGGTGCCCGAGATGATGATGCCAGGATACGTGCATGCCTGGGAGCCTGTAGGGGGGCATACAGTGTTAGTACGTGCTTCAGTTGGTGTGGTTAAGGTAGAGATGGTAAATAATTCACCTTTGAACATCAGTAATTGACGTAGTAGATACAATAATGACAAGTTAGTACATACTTGTAATATTTAATCACAATATGTATACAGTGAGGGATGACTGTAGCAAGTACTAAAAACAGTATTTAATCATTGGTCTGTAGTACATATATAGATACAGTTCTATTAAAAAAATCACGAGAAATGATGTACAGTATTTACACTTGGGGACTTCTGAGGACCAGGTACCATCATCCTGGCATACGAGGAGTGGCTGGCCCACCAACATGAAGCTGGAGTGGCACTTGATCTCTACCACATCTCCAGCAGCGAAGGGTCCAGTGCGGGTCACTTCCCCGTGCTCAGGCGCTCCAGGGCTGCTGCACCGCACCTCTGTAACACAACTCACACCTTTAACACAATTTTGGATCATTTCACCAATTCCCTTAACAGTTCGTTGATTTTTTAACAGGGTCTGAGAAATTACATTACATTAGTATTTTTTTTTTAATTTCACATGATTTAAGTAAATACTTTTAAAATTCATTCTTTTTCTTATAGACTTCACAAGATTTGAGAAAATACAGTTCACAGCGTATTTTTTTAATTTACTGATATCTAATACTGCACGTGAGACTTACTTTCACAGCTTGGTACAGGACCTGACCAGTTGCCTGAGGGGAGACACTTGGCCTGACGCTCCCCTATCAGGGCTGTTCCTCGGCCACACGAGAAGGTGACCACTGTGCCGAGGGCGGTGTCTCCCTCAGGGTGGTGGTTCGGGGGGGCTGGACCTGGGCCGGGTTGTCCAGTGCTGATATTAAGTGGCGGACAGTCCACCCCTGATATTTGAACAAACACACACGTTACTCCACACTACCAACTCCATACCACCTCCGCACTACCTAATCCATACCACCTCCGCACTACCTAATCCATACCACCTCCACACTACCTACTCCATACCACCGCACACTAACAGCAGTATGAATCAGAATAAAATTAATAAATGGAATGGCGCACACACATACACGAAACTCACGTCTTATATCGAGAGTAACAGTGTGGGAGTGACCAGTGGGAGTGACGCAGGTGTAGTCCCCGGAGTCCCCGTGGTGTGTGGTGTAGAGGGCCAGGCGGAACTCTAACTGGGGGTTCCTCAAGGCATCTGTTGTCCACCCCGTCCAGTACTTCCTGTAGGAGGCGCGGGAGGAGGGAGATTAGTCTTTGATTATGGTTGGGTTGAGACTCTTTCATACTGCTTTCATTTATCTTGGGTTATATATATATATATATATATATATATATATATATATATATATATATATATATATATATATATATATATATATATATATTATATACAGTATATTTCTTTCATCTTTCTTGGTTTATTTTTACATTTTAGTTTCATTTAATTTTCTTAAAACTTTCTGATGGTGTATAACCTGACCTGACCACAGTACAATATCATGACACTACAACACCACCACCACTACATTACTACAACACTACCACCTACACCACTACAATACCATCAATATATTACTACAACACCACAATACACCACCACAACGCCAACACCACCACAATACTACTCCAACACCACCACTACCACAACACCACCTCTACCACAACACCACCACCACACAAAGAAGTAGAGCATCAACAACGCACTCTAAGGTTACCTCAACACATTAACCAGCTATCCCGCTCTTTAAAACACTATTGGAGAATTTGTGTAATGTTGCAGACAGACAGGCGGACGGGCGGACGGACAGCACCATGACTATACAGTGATACCTCTATTTAATGGACCAAACGGACCATATATCCACCACGGACGACACAAACGTCCTCCTCCTCCACGGACAACCTAACACATGACTAAGTAACTGAAGCCTTACCAGCACAAGTGAAGCTTCTTACACTTCATGTTAAATTTCCTATGTTTGTAGTTACTGTGTGAGAAGAAAATATCCAATTAAATACAAAATCACAATACAGTATAAAAAACAAAACAGGCATAATTATTTTTATAGGTCATTACAAAAATGCGAACCAACACTTCCTAACTCACCTGTAACAAAACCAAGACTCACTAAAAAAAAAATGGTACACGATAAAAAAAATCCCAAATCGAACATGAAGCCATAACTCAATCGTATCAATATGAAGAACTATAGTTATCGATCTTGACTTTGCGATTTGGTGGGGCGTGAAATCCCATGTAATCTTTAGTGTGTTTACTGAGCGGCGGCAACTGTCCAATTATTATAAAATGACAGGTGATCATATATGCTCCTTATACAGTGAGTTGTATAAAAAAAATAAGTTATTCATTTCGTAACATGACTTTATAAGACAAGCGACCGTCCTTACAATACGAGGTGGGAGATATCACGTGACCTGACACACCCACAACATCCCGACGCCAGACCGTAAGAAAACACCTATACGGGTAATTATAATAACCATCTACGTCAACCCAACACTTCAGAAGATAGAGAACTCAACTAACTAACTAACTAACAGCAGAGTTATAGTTCAGCAGAAGAAGTAGAAGTAGAAGCGTAACTGAAGGTGAATTTAAACAAGCCCGTGTACCGGAGGCCAGATGCTGTAGCCATGCAGAAAACGGAAGCTAAAAATCACATCCAATAGAAGAAAAAAGTGCAGTGCTGGGGAAACTTAAAAAATCTGTACATTAAAGTTCCCTCAATAACTAGTAATATACGAATGCATCTATATACTGTACCTTACATCGGGTACAAACACAACTACCAATCAAAATGACAAAACACACAATTCTTTACTGAGACTTTACCGTATCTAGAGGTATTCTTTTTTATATTACGAGAAACCGAAAGGAACTTAAATATACGATATTTTTTTTTAAGATGAGGTGAGTGATTGACTGAGTGAGTGAGAGAGAAGTTTTGCCACACCTACCCAACACCCACCACTGCCGGGCCACTGCCGCCAACCTTGCCGAGAACTTCTGTTGGCTTCTTGGTTACTTTACTCTGCGCGGTCTCCTCTACTACAGGGCTGCCACCACACACGCCAATTGTAAATAAAGATAAAACACGTGATATCTTTTATCATGAGACCAGGAATTTTAATTTAATTTTATCCTTGTGACAAACTAACACGCCATATTGTACTGGAGTTTTAATTTCCTCATTGTGGACACCTTCTGCCAGCCTTATCACTGTGCACACACGACAGTTAGTGAAAAGAAACGCTCGAGTCTAGCGTTTGAATGTTATGTAAACTGCTCTGCTTAAAGGAACACATTCTTAACTGTTCTATCGGAAACAACTTATTAATACACATTGAATTATTATTGTTGTCATTATCATTGTTATTGTCATTATTACTAGTATTATTATGGCAGTAATACCACCATGCACTGTACAATGATTATGTAGATCAAAATCTCAATATCATCATTATTCCTATAACAGTTAAATATACACAATGATCTGCTGGCCAGTACAGCCATTATAAGTATGATCCCTTAACACCACCCATGACTCTACTGTACACACACTAAACCTCAGAGGTCTTGATAAATGTGTCTGTCTGTGTTGACTTACGCGTGTGAGTGTGAAACATTCCAGCGTGGAGTGCCATATCGTCTCATCCATAGGCACTCCAGGTAGAGCTCAGTGCCAGGGTAGACCAGCAGGCGGCCGTCATTGGTCTGGGCGATGGGGCCGTTCTTGTGACGGAATAAGATAGTGGGTGGGCGGTCCACTATAACCACGACGACCAGCAGTAGTACCGTCATCACGCACCAGCGGGAGGGGGAAGAGACGCGCATGTAAACAAAGGTTTAGGTGAATTTTGGCTACTGTTTTGTGAGAGAGAGAATACCGTACTGCTACACATTTATATTTAAGATTGTATTGAAAACATATCTACAGTCTAAAATGTATATACGTCTCTAATTCAGACATTGTAGTAACAGTTGCTCAAGGTCACATTAAACACTAAGTTCTCCAATTAATTCCTAAAGCTGGGTGACGGGCAGCCTGAAGAGGGACTGGGGTTGGGGGGGTTACTTGCGAGGGTACGAGGGGGGTTGAATGAGGAGAGTTGGGTTGGGTGAGGGACGTACAGGCATAGTCATACTCCCGGTTGAGGCCAAAGCAAACTGGGGAGCCGCTGGTCCAGTACCCGTTCAGACAGCGACGATGAGAGGACCCCGCCATGCCGTACTTGCCTATGTCCACACACCGCGACACCTATAAGAGCGAGAACCCTTCACTATCCACCCCACATTACAGCCTTCCTGACACACACACAGAGGGGCCCATTTGACCCAATAACCTAAAGGCCCACCGAGACTCACCAGCTCGGTGCCAGGGGGGAACTCTGCCACATCATCCTTGACCTGCTTGTCGTTGTGGAAGGTGACGAGGTTCGGGTGATTATTCCTCCAGGTGCAGGAGTTGTTGCCTACTGAGAGGTCCTCGGTGTTGTCATCGTCATCCTCCTGCTCCTCCTCCAGGCCGCAGGGTGAGGGCGCCTTCTGACCCACCCACGACCCTTCCTCACAGCGGATCTTCCAGGTGGTCTTCTCCCCGATGGTGTTGGTGATACAGTTGAAGGTCACCACGGTGCCGTCTGGGAACCTGAACGTGAAACAAAGGGCTATTCTAGTGAAGGAGGTACTCGACCATCTACCAGTACCATCAACTAGTCGACCATTCTACCAGTATAAATGACCGTATGTAACCAAGGTTGAGTCTCGGTATAAACTTAACGCCATTTTGGAAGTAAATTTGTAATGTTATCGCTTCAGTAGCCAAATTAGAGACGTATTGTTGAGGTGTTAACTTACGTCACACACCAACATCTGAGAATTACTGTCTGTTTGGTTCATGAGATCAATAAGTCATTAAGCTGTTAACTCCGTGTTTAGTGGCTTGGCTTTGGTCTGGTCTCTCTCTCTCTCCCTCTCTCTACAGCTCTCCACCTCTGTCTGTCTCTACGTCTCTCTCTCTACACCTCTCCTTCTCTACCCCACTCCACACACACACCTGCGTTCGTTCCTGTGTAGTGGCTGACCGTTCTTGTAGATGATGGTGCCTCGGACTCTGGCTGGAGGACTACACGAGTTATGGAGGTTTGGGATGAGGTCAATGCCTGTGATGTCACCACCAGGGGTCAGGTCACCTTTCCCGTACGATAACACTGTCGGGGGGATGAAGAAGGTTACAGTGAAACGTCTATTTAGCGGACTATATAGAGAGAAAAGTACGTTATATCGAGGGTCCGTTAGTAGTAGTTTAAGGGGAGATTGGAGGCCATAAAAAAGGTAGTAGTTGTAGTAGTATCTTTATTATCATTACTACTACTACTATCATCACAACACAAGGGTACTCACCAGTAGGCGTCCGTTTGAGAGGAGGAGGCAGGTTGTGTGAGGCGGCGTGTGTGGCCTGTGCTGGGGTGACACAGGTAGGTGGGCTGGGCTGTAGGTGACCCAACTCACACCTCACTTCCTCCACGTTCACCAGCCAACCTTCCTCACACGAGTACTCCACCTTACTCCCGTGTACGACTTTCGAGCCCTCCTCCTCGTCTCCCGCGTACTGCCCGTGTATCACCTTCGGCAGTGTACACGGCTCTGGGGGAGAGGGTGTAGGTGTAGTGAGATGAGAAAAATGATTAATTAATGGATCGCGTGAAGATTAGGCACCTCAGTTTATTTCACTTGATGAGGGAGGGAAGGAGGACCTCAAGAGTCGGGGGGAAGAGGGGGGGGGAGAAGCGGTGTGAGGGAGGGAGGCACTCACCTGGCTGGCACTGAGGGCTGGTGCCAGTGACCGTCCACTCACCATACCAGCACCTGAGGGTGTCGGAGCCCAGCACGGTGTAGCCTGAGTGACACGAGAACTTGACCACCTCAGCGTGCCCGATGGTGGCTCTCTCTGGCACCTCACCTCCGTTGAACGTATACTGGCCGTTAAGAGCCTCTGGCACTGAGCATGGCACTGTGGCACCACCGGACGCACCACACAAGAAGAAACAAGCGGTAGAAACAGACCAACTACACAAGAATAAGTCACCACTAACATTTATGGTACTCTAGGGATTTACTTAATTTTTACTTTATATTACTTACTTAAATTATATGTAAACAAGTCACTAATTATATTATCAGTGCTGTGTCTATAATGTTGGTACAGTATAATAAGGGGACGAGGCAGTACTCACGGGAGATACACTCAGGCTTCATGGGCTTCCACCTGCCTCGGGAACACTTGGCCGTCTTGTTGCCTATGTTGAGTCCGTGGCCGTAGAGGCAGGTGACTCTCACCCTCGCCCCCGCCGAGAAGGTGTAGTTGGTGTCCCGTCCCGCCCGTACCACCTCCACCCTCAGGTACGGCTCCCCGCCCAGCTCCTCGCAGTGTGGTGCTGCCGAGGACAACGCTGGGTCACACTACACCCAACACCAGCGCTTATCTCACCACCCCCTAACGAGAGCGCGTACACAGACGTCCATAAACACAAGACACTAATAAACAAACCAGCGGCCAAGTTTAACACGAACTGATGCTAATTTGTTTTAACTTGTTTACTGGGTCGTGCGTCGTGGAGGTGAAGCCGAGTGTTTTTACCAGAGTTCTCAACAGTAAAATATATTCATGAACAGCCGGACACAGAGCTTTACATGTAAGATCACTGTCAAGGCAAACAACTAGTAAGACAGTCTCTCACCCTCCCTCACAACAACCTTCCAAGTAATCCGAGAACAATCTTTTAAACAAATTTCCCACAACAGACATTAATCACTTTCTCTTAAAAATTCTCTTCTTTTAAAATATATTCCTTGTGATCTGTTTCCTTGAGGTTGACGCCGACTCAACACACACAAACCCTTCAGATGTAAACAATGTGTGGGTGGTGTAGGAGAAGTGTTGTCCCCACCACATCAATCACAATTCCGACCCCCCCCCCCCCCCCCCGCCAAAAAAAAAATAAATAAAATTTTGACTGAAGGTTAATAATGAAGAAATCATACAAGAATAAATTATCATTCATTATTATTTTATTGTCTTAAGTCGGGGTATAACATGTAGTCAAACACACACACAGAAAAAATCTTAATGACAAAGCGCCTCCTAAAGTGATGAACAGCTACGAACGACTACTAGAGTTGGCTGAGCATGCATGTATAGATTGTTGTGGTGAATTGAGTGGCGTGAGTGAAGCAGAGATTACACACACACTATATATTATATACTAAGACGACAACAACAACAATGTGATCTAGAGAGGTTTAGAATTATTAGAACTGCCTCACCTCACTTCACAAGCAACCATTAAGTCCTCTTGTTCACTCCACCACGTCACAACAGCCTACCTTTTTTACCCTTCTTTTTCGATTTATTTCTTCTTTTGTGATCGTCGCTTTTCGTTTCTCTTTTGGTATTTCTCAACACTCTTGCCAACAACGCACTACCGCCGTCCACCTGAGACCCCGACCCCGACAAGCTCCTCCGGCCGAATAAACTGTTCTCCCTGGCCCATTCTCTTCCCTCCTCCTCATACTTGGCCCAGGTCTCTAAACGTGTACTCTTCTCTGTATCTTTTAGCGGAGAAAACACCGTCGTCTCCTCCTTCGTGTTGTTGTTATGCTGCACAGGTATTATTAACGAATCCGATACTGATTCATTGGTATTATTAGCGATGGTTATTGGGCCTTCGATGTGGTCTGCTTCAGGATTCTGGCCCGTGAGCCAAGAGGCCAGAGACCCTACGAGAGAACCAGCGAGAGTGGACAGTCCTGCAACACCACCATCACGACCATCAAACGCTCTATCAGTCAACTCCTTCGTCGTCTCCCCCTCCTGTGTGGCATTGAGATACTCCAGGTAGTCGGACATATTGACTGACCTCTTGATCATCCACTGTACACGAGGGTGGAGTTCTGGAGAGCACCTGTAGAAAGAGAGAGAGAGAGCACCCTAATGTTACCTGGCCTTGGGAGGGTTAGGTTAGGTTAGGTTATGGTGGAAGAGATTAAAGAGTTAGGGCAGGTAATTTTTTTCAGTGTGTCTGATGGACTTAAGAAGGTGAGTTAATCAATTAGCTCAACAGGGCGAATCGAACTGACTTAAGAGGTTGAGAAGGTGAATCAAGGTGACCAAGCAGGTTAAGGTGAGGCTGTGAGGTGACTTACTTAGGCAGGTTCTTAGGGCTCCACTTGCCGGCGACACAGGTAGCCCCCGGCGGCCCCTCAGACAAGAAGTATCCCCGGTTACATTCATATCTTATCCGCCGGTCATTCCGTACCTGTGAAGATCAGGTCAGGTCAAATTGGGTTCTCATACTTTCTTCTGTTCCCTTATAATAGTATGCACTAGCATGTAATAGCACACCCTAACTAACATGAGTTCTCTTTCAAAAACAGGTGTTGTGCTAGTATACTACTATCACCCGACTAGCGAACCCCCAAAAAATTCACTAGCAGAAGCTATTGGTCTCTAATATATATATATATATATATATATATATATATATATATATATATATATATATATATATAAATCACACGGGAAAATGGAAACAACGGAGTACCTTAGCTTTCGTCTTTATTCAAGACATCTTGAATAAAGACGAAAGCTAAGGTACTCCGTTGTTTCCATTTTCCCGTGTGATTTTATCAAGATTTATCTTATCCACGTTTTCATTGTGGATTTTCATAAAATATATATATATATATATATATATATATATATATATATATATATATATATATATATATATATATATATATATAGTAACTAGTTAAAAGTTGGGTGAGAGAGAGTGGAAGGATGGGTCCTGGGTGAGTGAGTGAGCGGGTGAATGAATCATGGGTGAGAGTATGAGAAAAATCCTGGGTGTATATAATGGATTAGGTATACACTCACCTTCCTCACATAAGGACGGTAGATATACATGCCCATATTGCCCACGAGCAGTACCCTTCCGTCTACCAGATACCCGGGAAATGGGCAATAAACTGTAAAAGAAAAATACAGATAAAAAAAGGAATAAACAAACAAGTAAATATCAAAATATGAAAAGTATGGAGAATAAAAATGGAATCATAACAAAGGCATAAATCATCTCTACTCACCCACCCTACACCAAGGCGTTCGTCCCGTCCAGTTACCAAAGTGGCATTTCGTGGTCTGTGGTCCCATCAGCTGGTAGCCGTCCTTACACCTATACTTGGCCCTCATACCGTGGCCAGTCCTAGGTGCTATAACCATGCCGTGACGGGGTCTCACAGGTAGCTTCTTACACCTCGCTTTTGGTGGTGAGGAGAGATATGATTAGTTATGCGAGCGCACGCACGCACGCACGCACGCCCCTCTCACACACACACGGTACTACAATCAAATATACAATACTGTAGTACTAAATATTATCTTTAAGACTTGGAACTTAGAAGTTGATGTGATGGTATGGTTTGGTGGTGTTGTGGTGGTGTTGTGTGAGGTGTGGTATAAGGTAGTGATGTGAAGTGGTGTAGGGTGGTGATAGGGGCAGGTAACCTAACACTCACCTGGCTGACAGTGAGGGTAATGGGTCCAGGTGCCATTGTAACAGGTAGAAGGAACGGTCTTGAAGGTCGGCTCGTAAGACTTGGAACACCTCACCCGGATGACGCTGCCGTGAGGTACCTGGGAGCCTGGCTTGGTCCCGTTGGTTAGGTTACCGTTCTCGATGGTGGGCACGATGCAGGGAGCTGTTGTTGGGGACGTCATCATTAATCATTATCATCCACTACACACACGGGTTAAAACAGTGGTCTTAAGTGTGTGTTAAGTGCGTGTAGACGAGGGAAGCTACTCACTCACCAAGACACTTCGGTAGAGGGTGTGACCAGGTGCCGTTCTTCTGACACTCGGTGCGGTGGTCGTGGTAACCTTCATACTTCATGTTATCATTGCACCGGAACTTATACACGGCGCCGAAGTTTGTCCTCGAGCCTTCCAGCCAGCCGTTGTACAGGTCGCCGGGGAAGCCACAGTCGATCTCTGGCGGGAGGAAGGAAGAAAAACTGTTCGTGACCTGATTCGAACACGTCAATATTTTTCTTGCGTTCCCGAAGTCATTTTTACTATGACTTTACTTAATCAATAAATAGGAAAGGTATTTATTAGTCAAGGGGTTCGTGTGTTATTTTACAGTTTACAAAATTGGGAAAATTTACCACGTGTGTTGTAGAGTATGGGAGAGAAACGTACAATACATACACACATACACACCTTTACAGCGAGGCATACTACCACTCCACCTCGTGTCTGGACCACAGCGGCGGGTGGAGGGGCCGACGATCATGTAGCCGTAGTTACAGTCGTAGGAAACCACGGCGTTGTAGAAGACGGAGTTAAACTTGGCCTGTCCGTTCTCTGGGTTGTCGGGCATCGAGCACTGGATGGCTAATGAGAAAGGTTAAAGGTAAAACAAACACGGGGAAAAACACACACACACACACACACCTGGTCAACGTTACAAGTGCCTCAATGATCATCTTACGTTTACAGGTAGGCAGGTCGCGTGGGTTCCAGGTACCGTCGTGCTGACAATAATACTTGCTGCGCCCTTCCATGCTAAACCCCGGCCGGCAGTGGTAGGTGACGCGGCAGGAGAAAGAGTAACATGACCCCTCCTTGAACCCGTTGAGAATCTCGCCAGGATCCCCACACTCCTTGGCTGTAGGAACGTTGAGGGGTCAGTGTTGGGTTAAAATGATTGGAAAATGTACGTGTTGTGTGTTTAAAATGATTGGAAATTGTAAGTGTTGTGTTAAAATGATTGGAAATTGTAAGTGCTGCGTTAAAAATGATTAGATTGTAATAGTGTTGGGTTAAAATGATTAGAGATGATAAAGAAAGAGTTAAATGATTGTAGATTGTGATAATACAATTCTATCACTCATATTAACTGTTCAAATATATCATTCATAATATTCCTCAACCATTTTGCATTCATTCACCCCATTTTTCATCGAGAACTTGGGCTATACTTTTTTTGTACAAGTTTTATGGGGATGGTAAATTCTCTGGAGTGTGGTGGCCGAGTGGATTTATCGCTCGCCTGCCGTCCCTAAGGTCGTTGGTTCGAGGTAACTAGAGACCCCGGGGGACAGAAAGCGACTGCTGTATCCACTCGGCTGCTGCTGCTGCTCTATGTAGTGTGTATTATAACAAATGGTGTTCTATAAACCTCCTTCTTCTCCACCCAATGAGAAGAGAAGGAATGGGAATACACACATACATACATACATACATAAAATGAGATACAAAATACTTACACACACACACACACACACTCACACACACTACAGAAAGAAGACCCCCCCCCTCCACACACACACACACACACACACAATACTCACGCACGCACTCAATCTCGGGGCCAAACCACTGCATCGTGTTGTTGTAGAGGAAGCACTTGGCCACGTCGAAGCCCGTGGTGGTGTACCCTTCATAACAGCGGTACTTGAGGGTGTGGTTAACCTCAAACCTCGTCCTTGCCTCCACACCGTCATGCCTGGCGTGAGCTATGACTGGGGGCGTGGTGCAGTATACTGAGGGAGGGGAGAGAGTACCTGGTGATAAGGAGTTGAGGCTCAGTGTTGTGGTGATAAACTGGTGGTGATAAACTGGTGAAATACTCTCTCTGTGTTGGTAATAAAACAGTGGTGCAGTATGTGGTGAGAGAAGAGGTGTACTCACAGTTCTCGCGGCACTCTGGAGGGGCGGAAGACCAGGTGCCATCTCCCTGGCACTGTCGGCTCTCGTCACCAATCAGATGATAACCCTGCTGGAGGTACAGGTGTTAAATTATGGCCGTCTGTATCCCTTACAGGTACACATACATACATACATACATACATACACACATACATACCCCTCCTACACACACACACAAAAGAAAATAGTTCTTTAACACTGAGGCGGAACAATGTGAGGCTGGATATACCGTGTAGATAGCCTCGCTACCCCCGCCTTGTGAACATACTGCAGAGAACAGCCACGTCGGGGAGAGGGGGGGGAGGGGGTGGGGGGGAGGGTGGGGGGAGGGTGGGGAGAGGGGGGGAGGGGGTGGGGAGGGAGAGGGTGGGGAGGGAGAGGGAGGCAAGGAGGTCGTCTGATAGCCGGTGAATGAAAATACTGCATGTGTGGGTGGATGCGTGTGGGTGGATGTGTATGGCTTGGTGTATGTGTGGGTGGGTGGGTGTGTGGGGAGGGGGGTGGGTGTGTGGGGAGGGGGGTGTGGGTGGAAGCGGCAGGATTTCTCAAGGAACTAGAATTGGGTTATGACGTTCCTGCCACACAGACACCCTGCTCTGAGAGAGAGAGAGAGAGACAGAGAGAGAGAGAGAGAGAGAGTTAAAATAAGCCTCGAGGGAAAAGTCAATTCTCAGTTCCACCTCTTGATGTGAACCCAGCGTGGCAATAGAGCCAAGTACTGGGTCCACTGGCACTAGGGCCAGGCGCTGAGGCCAGGCACCAGGGCCAGGTACTAGGGCCAGGTACTGGGTCCAGGCACTAGGACCAGGCGCTGAGGCCAGGCACCAGGGCCAGGTACTGGGTCCAGGCACTAGGACCAGGCGCTGAGGCCAGGCACCAGGGCCAGGTACTGGGTCCAGGCACTAGGACCAGGCGCTGAGGCCAGGCACCAGGGCCAGGTACTGGGTCCAGGTACTAGGGCCAGGCGCTGAGACCAGGCACCAGGGCCAGGTACTAGGGCCAGGTACTGGGTCCAGGCACTAGGGCCAGGTACTAGGGCCAGGCACTAGGGCCAGGTACTAGGGCCAGGCACACCTGCTGTCACTAGTAACACCTGTACCTCCTAAAACTTACCAGTAAATACACCTGGTAGTACCCACCTGGTGACATTAATTTACACCTACTGAAACTTTTTTATACCTGACATTAATTTACACCAACTGAAATTTTTACACCTGGTGACACCTGCCAGTACCCACCTGTTGACACTTGTACCTGGCCTGAGCACCCACACGCTTCCCATTAAACTCCACGAAGCCGAACAGCGGGTTATCGAGGTCAGGGCACTCCTTGTCTGTAACGGCAGGATACAGGGACGATTACAGCGGGTGAGGGGCATGATGTAACACTAATTTGTACACTAATTTGTATTATTATACTAGGTTACAGTAATTGAGAGAATACAATTCATTACAAAGTGTACATTGAATTTTGTAATGGGTACAGTTTAGTAGTTCATCATTAAGTATAAGAGAAACACAAAGTACAGTCTGTTACATAATTAGTACAGTAATTAGGGTCATTATTAATGAGCTGGAGAGAAGAGGTGGTACAGTGGCTGAATTTTGTACCATATTCTGTAGATTAATGGGTTGTTTTAGTACAATGTGGTAGAGTAATTAGTACAGTAGGTGGGTGTAGTACAGCAGAAGTATGAGTACACTTGTCTGAGAGTTAAAAAAAGCGGTGTTTGGTCTGGCACTACAAGCACGAGTCACCTGCTACCCCCCCCCCCCCACCCCTCTCTCTCTCACACACTCTCTCTCTCTCTCTCTCTCTCTTCCTTCCTCCCTTACTCCAACCTCCATCAATCCTCCCTACTCCTCACCCTACCTCCATCACCCCCCTCTCTCTCTCTCTCTCTCTCTCTCTCTCTCTCTCTCTCTCTTCCTTCCTCCCTTACTCCAACCTCCATCAATCCTCCCTACTCCTCCTCACACTCCCTCCATCAACCCCCCCCCCCCCCACCACAGAAGTTTGGCAGATCATAATTCTTACTTAGAGAGTTACATACGTGTGTGTGTGTCTGAGGCGAATGAGTTAAGTGGTGATCATAGTGGACATCCCCCTCATTCCTTTACGTTAGGTCAGGTCAGGTCAGGTCTAGATGAGGAAAAACAAAGATAAAACGTGCTAGAGGCGAGGACAGACTATCCCTAACCCACAACTCCTACACTATCTGTCAGCCCCCCCCCCCCCCCCGGTGATGATGATGGAAGGGGTGTGTATGTCTGTCTGTTCCAGTGAGAGGAGATAAGAGTGCTGCTGGTTAAGGCTCAGTGGTGATGGAAAAGATTCACATTTCCTTCTCGTCGGTTAGTCGTAATGATGATAGTAGTTATAATAATACTCTATAAAAATGATAGTGATGATGATGATGATGATGACGATAATAAATCCCTTCCTTACTTAAACCACTCCCCCCCCCCCCCCCTCCGGAAGACACTGTAACAAGTAAACATCAATTTCTCGTCTATAGTGTTTCTCTGCAAAGATAAACCCTCTACAATGTTTACCTTGTCCGAGTCGAAGCTAAAGTACGTAAGACGCAGATGGTGTGTGTGTGTGTGTGTGTGTGTGTGTGTGTGTGTCAGTAAAGTTTCTAATCTTCTGCTTAATTA